>OZ024909.1:67046167-67108667 GCA_964017125.1 Flabesymbios commensalis | reverse complement strand
TCGTAGCAAGGTCTTGGATATGTCAGAGAACTCTGAAAAACTATCCCGTTATTACGTATAGGATAATGCCCGAGGAACTGTACATTTTTAGCTGTGAAAAAGGCCGAGGCCGAAGGCCGAGGCTTTTTCCACAGCTAAGAATGTAGAGCTCCGAGGGTTTTAACTGACTTAAAACACATATCCGACCATAATGAGGATCCATCATAATCAACAGCTCGGTCACACCTGACTGATTATAGCACCATTGCATACCATGATAATTGGCCTGTACTTGATCAACAATAACTCCCCATTCCCGGCTTAGAATGTAGTGGTCGGACAAAGAAGATGATGTAGTGGTGTGTTTTAAGTGTATGTTCGTATCAAGGTCTTGGACATGTGTGAGAACTGTAAGAATGTATGTTGGCGGTCAATCGCTTTAGCTTTTGTATGTATGACTTATTTTCACACCAGTATGCCACCAGCCATGAGCAAAGCGCGCTGGACAAACTTCAGACCAACGTCGGACACGCGAATAGCTCGCGGTCTATAATATTCATTGTATTTTTATTGGCTATATACTTCAAACACCTGACAAAAATATATCACTCACAACAAGGTATTGGGCTTTTTTCAATCCTAAATGAGTTTATTTTGCGTCGTGTATATGCTGCTGGTAAAAAGTAAGATGGCAAAAGTACAACGAATAAGTAGCGTTTAGTATATGGCGCTGGTTTAAAGTTATTTTGACATTTCTATTAAAGCGCCAATCAGTGCTCACATTTTTGGACATCAAAACAAATACTTGCATAGCGTTTGAAAAATCTTTGAAAAATCAGTAAGGAAATGTGACACATGTCCAGCGAACGATAACGCGCTGGCCAAAATGGCACATTTTCAAATGCCGTGGTCGTACGTGTATAGGCTTAATGCAGATTTATCGTATAATAGGTGTACTTCTAGCCTATTTTCAGCTGGTATAGGAGAACTACTATAGACATGTTGAACGACCCTTCAGTTATTATTTGGGTCATTGATTCTGAGCGCTAATTTATGATCGCTAGTATCTTCATGTGTATTGCTCGATTCATGCATTTGATTTATGTACAACACGTTTATGTACACAACGTTCATAAACAGTTAAAGTATGAATGAATGAATGAATGAATGAATGAATGAATGAATGAATGAATGAATGAATGAATGAATGAATGAATGAATGAATGAATGAATGAATGAATGAATGAATGAAAACATGAATGAATGAATGAATGAATGAATGAATGAATGAATGAATGAATGAATGAATGAATGAATGAATGAATGAATGAATGAATGAATGAATGAATGAAAACATGAATGAATGAATGAATGAATGAATGAATGAATGAATGAATGAATGAATGAATGAATGAATGAATGAATGAATGAATGAATGAATGAACCTTATTATGTCGCGATTAATCAGTTTAAAATGAATGAATGAATGAATGAATGAATGAATGAATGAATGAATGAATGAATGAATGAATGAATTAATGAATTAATGAATTAATGAATGGGGTTTTAGGCCACCCCAAGCACCCTAAGCACATATGTAGGCTGAACTGGGCCAGGACAACCTCTTGAGTATGGTGAGATGAAAGAGATGACACTGCCTTCAAGACACAGGATTCGAACCAAACCAAGCACTTTACTTTCGGTCACGGGGGCTACCCACAATAAGAAATCTTTACGAGTGAGCGGTTAAGACACATTTCTTTCTTTGAAGCTTGAAGGCCAGAGTTGGGCTCGAACCCGCGATCTCCGACTTTCCAAGCAGGCAGCTTTAACCATTTAGCCGCCAAATTATTCAACTTGACTTTTCATCCACTTGAAGTTGTGTCTCGCTGACGCGATCCACAACTCCAAGTGAATGAAAATTATTCAGATTTGAGAAAATGGAGGTCAAAAAATTTCAAATCCTGCTGATTTATGTCACTTTTTATCTTTAACAGATTTAAAAGCTGATATGTAATGTGCTAATATAAAATGTAAGAAACGAATATGGACTGCACCGGTGGTTAAAGGGCTACCCACTACACCAGGGCGCCCGTCCAACAGGTAAAGTGCTCGTCTGCGCAGACGATGTTGTTTTAATGTTGGCACAACATCGCAGACATTGAGTGAACGTCTCTTGACGACATCAGCCCAGTGTTGATGGTAAATGCGACAAGAAAAGTATCAGCACCGCCAAAGTGGTATTTGACAGGTTTCATCCACCGATTACGCCCACTAAAAACCTGTACTACCTCATTATGTCGCGATTAATCAGGTGCTCAAGGTCGATAATAGGCTTATTATGGAATAAGCAATATTTCACCCACATTTCCACATGCTCAGCTCGTTTCCCACAATCTTTTTCAAATTTAGTTAGTGCGCATTTTCCGGAGTGGAGATTGCTCGCAGTCACTGACATGTTGAAAAACGGTGATTTCCCGAATAACTAATGTTAAAATCCACGGTCCACACCATGAAGGTGACTCAGCAAACACGAGACATCGACCCAGTGCTGGACCAATATCGGGCCAGCGTCGTAGACGGTGGACCAACATTGGCCCAGCATTGGGTTGATGTCTCGTGTTTGCTGGTGTGGCACTGTCCACTTCTAGTATTTGTGTATTTCACAAATGAATGACTTTGACGTTTCGTGTTTAAAATATATTTGTCACTTGAAATTGGTTTATATTACTTGGAAGCATAGATACTTGATCAATGATGGTCTATACTAAAGTCTAAAACCAATCAATGACCTCACCTGCAGACTACCTTACGTGACAATAATAATAATCAACTGATCCCTGCCCATCAGTCCGTCCAAATTTCGCCCCAGCACGAATATATTATTTTTCTTGAATCTAAATAATTATATATTTTGGAACTTTACCAAAATATATATTCATGGAGCAGCTGGTATGTCTGTCGTTATCGGTATTAGATGATCATCAATAATTTATTATTCGCCATACCCAATCCACTTGGCCGCAGTCGTGTCACTCCAGACTTCCACATCGCTGAATTCGGAGACCGTCATACTAGGATATACCTACGTAGCTGCTGCCGTTGTCGGGAGTAATTTAGGCAATTGTGTGTTCGTGTTCTTTGTGGCTTTCTTCTCATGTTTTGCATCGAATAATTTAAATTTCCCATGTTTTTTCTCGATATAAGAACACCAAGACTTTTTCTCAGCTTCCACAATTTGAATCGCTTTTATTTTATTGATATAGATATGTTGTTGTTTTGTTACTCTCGGATACCATGGAATGGGGTTTTAAAGGTATACATATATAATTTCATGAGCAAATATTACTTGATGATTTTTTTACATCGATTATTGATTTATTGTTGCTGATACTGTTCACATTGTATTCTAGCTTCATTATGCATCATGGTGAACATGGTTAGCTTGTATATGTAAATAATAGGAGTCTTGGAATAATTTGAAATAAAACGCAATATAAATGTTTTGAATAATAATATTCATCAATAATAATTCATCAATAATAATTCAAAATCTTTTCAAAGTTATTACCTATGATTCTGAGCAGAAAACTGACATAGTGAACGACGAGTAAATAATCACAAATTGTATGTAGGATTTGCATAGCTTCATTTCATTATTTGATCATGGATTCATGGATCATGGAGCTGTATATTTGCAGCATTGGGACAGCTTTGTCAGTGACATAAAATAATAATAATAATAATAATAAAATCATTTGCAAAAGCTAAATGGATTTTAAGCATCAGTTAATCCAGAAATCATGGCAGAAGGTAAAAAGAACAAACTACTGTGCCTGAAATATTCTGTACTTCTGAAACAAATGTTGTCATGCTCGAGAAATGTTGAAAACAAGTTTTTAAATTGTTTTATTATATCTTTTATTTATTTTTTATTAGTTTTTACCCAGGGCCTACAATTAGTTAACTTGGTTGGAATTCAAATGACACTATTTTATACACACAGTGCATTTCAGAGATGATCTTCGTTGTTTTTGTTTATAACGTTGATTGTTATATTTTACATACGTTTTCAACTTTATATATGTAAGCCTGTATTTGTATTTAGCAGGCATATGACGAAGATATTTATCACAAAGACGATCATTTTCAGTCACAAAATGGTGTAGAATACGTCATTATACAAAAGTCAACCATGATGTGCAAAGTACAAAGTAGAATATAATGGGAACAGCAAAATGAAAAGAAATGAATGAAATGAATTTTTGGTCACCTTTGTGCACATATAGGCTAAACTGGGCCAAATAGTATTAGCAGTGCATTACGTATTCATACTACAACCACTATTAGTTCCCCACCTACATTGTGCTATAACTTCCACGGGCCCACAGAGTCGATTTTGTTTTTAGTGAATAAGATTTATATAATAGTTGTAAGCAGAAAACCGACAGATGTTCAGAGCAGTTAGGTCAGAAATGAAATGAATCGGGCTTTAGGCCACCTTTGTGCACATATAGGCTAAACTGGGCCAGGAGAACCTCCTGAGGATGGTGAGATGATTGAGATGACACTGTCCTCCAGACACAGGATTCGAAATTCGAGCCCTGGCGGTCTGAGGCCGAGCACGCTACCTCTCGGTCACGGAGGCTCCCCGCAATACTGACTTTCACACGTGGATGGGGAAGAAACATTTTTGTTTCTTTCAAACCGCCGAGACCGGGAACCGAACCCCGAACTCTGGCGTGAAAGGCAGCGGTGCTAACCACTACCCTAGGGCCCCCGCCCAGTTAGGTCAGGTGATAACAAAATGTGACAAAGAACAAAAAAAAACATGATGCCAACTCTAATGAATCAGGCATTCATGATGTTTAAAAAGAGTATTTATAGAAATATATACCATCAAAATAGAACTATATAAATAATTTGAATTACCATTATTATTTTTTAGATTACAAATTTAACCTGACTTTTAGAATTCTTTTATGATAGACTGATAATTTAAACATTACATTTTAATTACCTGCAGGTATACATGTTGTAATTAAAAAATATGCTGTGTAATATTAGAAAGATAATTGTAATTTGACAATAATAAAATAAAAGTCAATATTTTAGCATCATTATAAAAAATCGACATCACTTACCTTCGTATTTTACAATAATAAAACACATTTGGCAGACAAAAATCTAAAAGATGTGCACTATTTTAATGTTATATATATCGCTTCCCACGGAAGGTGCTAACTATTTCTTAATCAGTTGTATCATACAGAGGCAGATCCAGCATAGGGCGTACCCGGCGTACGCCCCCCCCCTTTCTTGGTGGAAATATTGCATTTTCTTGCATTTTTTGGAATAAAGTGTAGCTAACACACCTTTTTTCAGCGAAAATGTGGCTTACGCCCCCTCCTCTTGCACATTCAGGATCCGCCACTGTCATAACAGCCACGGAAGTTAGTAAATATTTCTCACTCAGTCTTATCATAACAGCCACGAAAGGTGCTAATTATTTCTCAATCAGTTTTATCATAACAGCCACGGAAGGTGCTAATTATTTCGCACTCAGTTTTATCATAACATTATTATGTTGTTAGTTTAGTACTCACATATAACTTGTAATGAGGTTAACATGTAAGGTTTATTCGTATGTTTGGTGTTGGTAGCTATAATATATGTTTCATAAAATATATATCGAAAAAATTGAAAAGTATTTTGCCGAAATAAAAAATTATATTCAAGTGTTTATATATCGCAAATCACAATTACGTTTGTCGCTTGCGACTAAAGGTATTTATTTCTAAAATGGAGGGGTTTAAGGGTAATTGCCTTATATTCAATAGTTTTGAATGATGTACTAGTAGCTATTTCGTTGTTATTTTCTAATCTCAATTTTTTTTTTTTTTGATATTGTAAATTATTGGATTTATTTTATTTATACAAAAAAATGATGATTTCAACCCCATCAATATACTTTTAATGGTCTATGTTATGTATTTCTTTGTCTTGTAGTATAATAAAATGACTGATAGCCCCCCCCCCCCCTCCCTATACGCTTTATGTGACTTTCTGGAAAATGGTGATTTTCGCTTTTTGAGCTTGAAAAAAAACGCATAGAAAATAATTTTCGCACAAACCAGTTCCTGCGAGACATGGATTTTCTGAAAAAAAAAAAAATTGTTGAAATGAAATCACATATCAAACCTTGGCCATTCGCTCGGTAATTGTGCGGTAGCTCCACCACTAAAATGAAGCATGAAAGTCAAGCAAAATATGCTGATATTTTATTGGTTTTTTTTACTAAAATATTTTATCGTGGGTTCCAATTTGGGTAACAGCAACTTCATCATATATTTCTACGATCGATGAGGTAATAATTAGCATAATATTTAATGTAGTAGATGTAATTTAAATGAAAAATATTATTGATCTAAAAACATTTTGTGTATACACAGACCTATAGATTAATATACAGGTCAGTGTGTGTATATTTGACGCCATTGTAAAAATGGCTATAAAACTGATTTTTTGCGTTTTTGGACTTTTTAATCATTCTGGATACATTAAAATACACCGGTGACGTCAGTCTATTGTTAAAACAGTAGATTCGGATCTACGAATCTACTGTTATTTTTCATATTGGCCCGGGCTGGCACTGTGATTATTATGCAGGTTTTACCATGACACTACATGCCTAATGTTTTTTGGTTAACCACACTGACTATTTTATCAATCAATTCTTGTACTGGAACACATGTACTTTTTTGTGTATTTTAAGTCGAAGAAATAACTCAATTACAATAGATTCGTAGATCTGGATATACTCGGCGCTGCGCGCCTCGTATAGGGGCCTATTCACATCTACGAATCTATCGAATTTCGTTCTTTCTCTTTGACATACTGGGTTCGAAAATGCAAAAATCGTTGCTCTTGCAATTTGTTCCACATCAAATCCTAAATGCCCTGGACTATAATTGAAGTGGATTAAATTAATTACTAACAGCGGCCCGGCTGGATGTGAAGCCAGGGCTAGGGGACTGCTGTTTGTAATGTGAAGGTCGACGTCCGAAAACGTTACCTGAGAATAATGTGCTAATTTGAAGAAAGCGTCCATCGAGGGATTGCTCGAGGCACGGGTCCCAGACACAAAAAGTGTATGCGACTATGTAAATGTTGGGTCAGTGTCACTTATGGTGGTTCAGCATTGGAGTATCGTTTTGTATTTGCTGTGAATGCATGGATGCAGAGGGAATCCCATCAAAGACGAGACGATTGACCCATTGCTGGTTGTTGGGTCGACGTCGTAGATGATGGCCCAAAATTCACTGGGTCAATGTCCAACCCTGAATACAACGTTATTTCGCCCGAGATGCAGCGCGGGCGGAATAGCTTTGTATTCAGATCTAGGTCAACGGGTTTGCTGGGATGTTTATGGTGCTGTTCAGGAGCCATCACCCTTAATTTAACATTTAACCGCTAAGCGTGGCTATGGTCGTTTACAATTTATTTTATTAGTCTAATAAATTACTCTGATATTCGGAATGAAATGGGTCTTCAGGAATCGAAATTTGCAAATGTTTGGTCTGAAATTAAAAAAAATCTGAGTAATTTTCACCCACTTGAAGTTGTGTGTCGCTGTAGCGAGACACAAACTTCAAGTAAGTGAAAATTTAAATTGTATTTATTTAATTTATTTAGCGTTTTAAGGGCTGATTGTACTACTGGCCCTGCTACAGAACCCCACTTGTAATAAAAAAGACATAATTTGATTTGCATTTATGTACTGGTGTCATGCTTTTAGATGAACAAGGGTAACGTTAGATTTCTGAAAAAGTGAGACCTAAAGTCGCAGGAAGCAAAAATCCAAGATGGCCACCAGATGCACGTTAAAAATCTATGATGGTTCAAAGTTTTTTTTATGGAATTCAAGCCTTTGCAATCCAGAACTTAAAAGCAATAAAATATGCAGAAATCCAAGCTGGCTACCACACTAACATGACAAATCTATGTCTACTCATGACTTGAAAAAATGCACCTAGAATATTCATTTTGGTGTTTATATCTGAGTTTTCATGTATGAGAAATTCAAAAAAACTAATTATTTTTAAAGCAATAGAGTTCACAATGGCCGCCACTCTAACATGATTAATCTGTCTGATCATAACTTTTTATGTATGAGGAATTCAAAAAATAATTAAAATAAAGACTGCAAAACAATACAAGTGCAAGTGCAAGTACAAGTGTACAAATCTGTGTGTTCATAACTGTCCCAAAAGCTCACATTGAAGATTCATTTTTATTATTTTATTTCATTTGAATAGGCCCACTCAAACTCTCTGCCTCTTTCTAGTGGAGTGGGTAAGACTAAAATGTGTTCCCCTTCCGGATACAAGTACCAAATTTGGTGGAGAAATTATATTATTCAGTTGATAATCACATTTTACCTATAAAAACTGTTTAACGATTCATTTTAACGCGGAATCATTTGGTAAAGATATTATGTAGGTGGAATAATATAGTTAGAAACGGACGTAACAAAATAAAATTGAATTTCAGAGCTATTACATTAGAAAAATAATGTGCAAATTAATGCAATGACATGAAACTTTTCATTATGTGATTATTCGTATTGATATTTCAAAATAATGAGACAATAGTATGATAGTATGGTCTTTCGTGCATCTATTGATTACATAACATATAACATGAGTTTCTTCCTTACGACGCACTCGCGCTCACAATGAGTCTTGTACATTTCCCATAGCAGCGACAAAGTGCGGAGCAGACAAATCCCCACACGCAGCAGCTGCAGTTTCCGGTACATCTTTTTACACACTTACACGAAACTAGCTGTCGCAAGGCATCATAAACTTCCGGAAGCTCAGTTCAAAATGGCAGCCATCCGTCTCCAGTGTCTTTTGTCCAGCCCCACTGATCAGGTGATGGATAAGCAGGTTGTTTGCTATGTGACAATTTACATATGACTGATTGTAAGATGGTAGGCCTACGCTTTACATGTTGTAAAAGGGCAGCCTCTGTTGGTGGGATGGATTCTATAGGCCTGCCAGCAGCAAACATAGCATGACGGGCCTTATTTACTTCCGTATGTGGTGATGACCGGCTGTACATAACAGTGACAAATCTCTGGAGTTGTGAACATATTACATTATTAAACTCCATGGAATTATTATCTGCATTCTCTATGCTGCTCAATTTATTAAAAACAGCGGTCATATGAGTCAAAATGCCCCACGTTTCCCACACCATTCTCTTGCCAATATTGAAGAAGCTGGAAACTGTATCACATCCACTCAAAGCATGTAAAACAGAAGTGCCGATGCACGCTCGGAGCCAAGCTTCTCAGCAATACTGTGGACAATATTCTGTTATTTTTTGTTGTTCCATATTCCACAAACAGTTTATCAACTCTGATTTGGCTGTTGTGGAAGAACATTGTTTGTTGATATTGTCGACCCGCAAGGTAGAAAAAACTCCACTTGGTAAACTGAGTGGATACACTAATCGTTCTTTATTATATTTATCACATACTTGATTGTCTATATTCTTGTATATCTGCAATATGCGATCATATGAGATGCACACACCAAGTTAGTGTAGTTTGTTAACTGCTTTCTTATTTCTAGACATAGAATATATCATCAACTCAATATATGTGGGCAAAGCTGTCTCACGTTCAATGTTATGTTTTGTCCGTGTTGCATTCGCTTGTGAATAGTTAACACTGTTATACTTGATCAACTGCGCAATACCATGTATAATCTGTGAGCGAGTGTCATCTTTCAATTCACCTTTTATGTCTGGCCCACGCAAGATCATATCTAACAATCTAAGCAATGATTTTGCTGATGTATCAGTACTACAACCATCAGGCAATGTTCCTTGAAAAATAGGCTCAGAAGTAAACAAATTTTGACGACATATTTTTGCAGCCCACGAAAGAACCAGAAGCTCGTCTTCCATATGTTGTTGACTAGCAGCTCGCATACAACTTCCAAGGTCATTCTTGAAAGCAAACAGTACCCTGTTGTTTACATTATGCTCAGCTGTGTGATCAGGTATTGCTCCTAGTATTTCCTTCAGCCTGGTTCTATTGTGGTGTTGAGTTCTAGGTGGAACATATGTATTAAATGTATCTGTTTTATATTTTTGGCCATTGTAATCTGTCGGTTTTACAATATACTCTGACAGTCGTGTTTTCTTGGAATGGCTATTACATTTATCTGATGAATGTCCACCATGGTTTGAGTTTGTCTTTATTTGATGAACACGTGCACAATACATGCCATACAAGGTTGATAGTTCCAACACATGAGTCAGACTTGACTCTTTACTGTCTTCAATATGGGACACCAATTCAACTAAGGCTATGGAGGCAGCATAATCACGTTGAACATCATTTACATTTTCATCAGATATCGTTGTGCGTTCATATGCTCGTTCTTCATTGTAAAGGGCAGTGAGACAAGGAAGCTTGTAAACTGCACCAAGGGAAAACATATCAGAAGTTGCCAGTGTGGCGAGGAGTGAAGAGTGTTGCAGAGTGTGAGCACATTTTTTCACATGGTCCGACGAGTTTTTAGTGCTAGCTCTTCGAAAATTTGGATCTGCGACATCTACCTCACCAGGGCATATTTGACAATATAAAAAAGAATCGTAGAAAAAACAAACATATTTATGTGTTTCTGTCAAAGAGGTATCTAAGTGTGATCTAGTCTTCTTTACTGGACTTACCAAATGAGATGATTCGGCTGCTGTATTTTTAGCTGATCTTTTCTTGGCTTTTTGAAGTTTATCTCTGCTCAGTGTTTTCTACATGAATGGTGATACAGCACAATATTTTCTAACATTGTTTGAGCTATTCCATCTGCATCATCGACCAGATTCATATCAAACTGCTTGATACCTTTTGGCATATATCCCGTTTCCCCGAATTCTGTCAACAAATTTGCTAATGTGTATATCGTCTCGTCTCGAATCTCTTGTGATGATTCGGGTATAAAGTTTTTCTATCCCATCACGGTGACAAAGACAACATTTGTCCCAACTCCAAGTGATATCGTGAACTGAAGGTATTCACATTATACTTTGTTCTCCTTGACAATTCAATGTTCCTTTTGGTATACTGTAAACGATATAACCTCCTCTTGAGGCCGTTGTGATCTGTGTTAAAATAATCCGTCTTTATACAGTCCAACTATGCCCACAATAGGACTATTGGTTTTACATTATACTTCATTTCGCATCTCCGAAGACATATGTTGGTAGCCAAATAATGTGAAAATATGCTGTAACCCTTTAAGATTCAAAGTTCAAATAATGACAGAAAAGGATAGTGATTATCAGATTGCCATTTTCAAAATGTATCATTGACCTTCAAATTGACCTTGATATTTGAAAAGTACATTTTATGTTAACTCTACTATGTTTATTATATACGAGCTTCGATAAATTTGACAAAAAAACATTGATATTCAATATATGACAAATCTGAGAGGAGCATCTATTTTTTATGGCAGCCATATTGGAAAAGCTAAAATAATAACATTCCGGTAAAAAAATTGGTGGGGGTACATATCACATGGTATTCACCTTATCCTAAACTATCTTTGTGCCAAATTTGACGCTTGTATACAGTTCGGGGACACACTGTCCATTTTTGAAGGCTTACCCACCCTACTATTCGTTGCAAGCCGGGTCATATGGCACGGAGGGGCTGGATTATAAGATTTATGATAGCATATTCCACGTCTGACCAATAGACAGTCACAATTATACTTCAGTAAAACATTCTGTTTAAATAAGAAATTATCGCACAAAAAAGCAGTTTGTCGCGTTTCACTATGTGTAAATGGCATTGCTGAAAAATAATACTGTAGATCTTGTGATATTCGCGAGGTTTTAATTTTCTCAAGGAGGAAAAAATCGCGAATTCACGAATCCCGCGAAAATTATTATTATAGTAGCGGTACTTAATGAAAAAAAAAAAATCACCAAAATTTAAACACGTGAAATCGCGGACAGTCGTAGAACACACCAACGCGAGCCCGATTGCGAACGTAAAAATCACCAAATACACTATTTTATCCTTGGTAAAAATCGATGAATATAAATCGTGCGCATAAATTATCACAAAAACTAATATAAGCCATTTTTCATCGCACGAGTTAATGTCCTCTCGGACTGTGTACACATGGTAAAGTTTATGTGTTCGTTTATTATACTGACATGTACAAATTTTACAGATACATAATATCCAAATACACTGATTAATGCACCCATCCCATTAAGGCTTATTAGTCAGTTCAGTCATAATATTAATATAACAATAACATTTTTTGTTTTTTTCAAGGGTGATAGACACTTTTTATTGGCCAGATACTAGCGGCCCGAGAGGGAGTCGAGGGCCGCTGGTATCTGGCATCTGCAGAGAGACGATAAAAATGCCTATCGCCCTAAAAAATCATGTTATCACTATTATTATCACTTATCCACCGAATCTTGAAAACACATTTATTATGTGCCTACAATTAGGTTACAGCATAGGCCTACATGGCTACGCAGAAACCAACCATCTTGCTAAACATCACAGCTCACTCATCTTCAACCAAGTGTGAGCTTGCATAGTAGCTCCCAGTAAACCGGCGACACGACCCCCGCCGCCCCTCCCCCGTCAGTACTATCAGCACAGAGCTGGCATCTAACCGTACATCCATGGCAGCTCGCGTACATGAGAACAGCAGCCCACTAGGCAGCACGGGAAATTGGGATGTGTCTATGTGGTGACAATCACTGCCATGTCTATACTTCTATTGAGGGAAGATAAATGGACTATGTAGACTTTTGTTTTCTACCAAACAATGCTACCATGTCATACCTAGTTCTTGTAGCAAATTATACGTGCATTAATCATGTTAATACACATTATACAAGCTCGATTCTGACAGAAGCACTATTTGCAACAAAATGAGACATGTAGTGCATAATACACTGCAGTATTCAGCTTACTATTATATTGAAAAGTTACTGCCTTTTGGGTTTACACTATCGAATAGTGGAGCTGAATATCCCCTATGCTATACGTGCATGCTTGCGTGAACAAATAGGTCTAGTATGTTGCGATCGCTGCTTCCAAGATTTTCGTGAGCTACCGACCTTTATAGAAAACCAATGAACATGCTGACCCTATCCCATTCAGCTGTGCTAGGCAGCAACAGAGCGTACACAATCAATCAATCAATCAATCAATCAATAAAACTTTTAAAACGCCTATATTTGGACCGAGCTCAGAGGCGCACAAATCCTTAGCGTGATCATGTATCATAATCGAGGCGAAAGCAGGTTCTTCAACAGGAAGCCGGGTTGCTGAGAGGCTAGGGTGGAAAGCCATGTCAGATAGGTGAGATTTAGGTAATTTCCGGAATAATAAGATTGTTTTGGCATTACGTATTGGCACAGGCAGGGCGTTCAATAAGGCTGGACCAGATATAGAGAAAGCTCTTGACCCAGTCTTAGTCTTTATACAAGGAACAACAAATCAATTTGGATTTGTGGAGCGTACATATTTTGAGAGTTTATCAGCCCTGCAAGTAGGACTGATAGCCAAATGTTACGCGCCCATAAACAGCAATATCCCACTAGTAGCGCCCGCACAATTGTTAATAATACAGTTTATAGTTTAGTTTATAGTCTATGCGTAATTGATGACACGCCCAGTCTCTGAGAGCAGCCATGGTGAAAACATCGCTTGTTTGTCCTGTTTATTAGCGATATTACCCCGAGTTTCAGGACATTGACATCACCGACCATCAAACATTAGAAGTTCACCCAATGATGGGCCAGCGTCGAAGATCTAACAACAACTACCTAGCATTGGCTCAGCGTATTGTATTATTACAACCACCGCCGTTCATTCTGATTATAGATGGCAGGTCTGATATAATCATGTCTCCCACGCGAGCTGCCCGAATGAGTACTTCAGTGAAGAATGTGATTAAATGTATGTAATGATAAATTATAGATGCTGTTTTGACAAGATATCTCGGGCTAGATATTTCTCGTAAATATTTTAAAGTGAAATATAAACTAAAAATACCCAGATTCACATTCTGAAATTACATTAGATTTGAGAGAAAATCCACTAACCTCAATGTAGAAAATTCGATGAGTTTGTTTAGACAGCTCTGGATAGACTAGTTATTGAACGCAATGAGCTATTGCTAGCATCCTTGTGTTGATGAGAATCTAGCACAGATATTGCCAATATCCAAAACGGTGTAAATCCTAACAATACCAGTGTTTGGCTGTGCATAATCCGTCACACAGTACAACCATTTTTAAAATGCATAAATTGTAACAATACATATGTTTAAAAATGTGCAATGCGTAACTCTACCAGCTATGAAGACGTTGAAATCGTATCAAAACAATTGCTTCAAGTCCATATGTAGTTAATTAATAGACCATGATCATTATTATAATCAATTAAATACATCAGGCTTTAGGTCCATAAACATACCGGAATATATGACACAATGGCTTAATGCCTACAGATAACAAGCTGTGTCAGCTTCAACAGGTAAATAACATATGGTGTTGATGCTGATATCAACTCATTATTATTAACCATTGAAGCACTGAATTATTTTCTTATAAAACATGGATACCGAAGGGATTTTTTTTAATTTGAAATTATCATAAATATCTTTAGTTTGCTCTTTCTGCTGCATTTGAATATCTATGTATATGTGTCTACGGCCATTATAAATATTTTCTTATTTTTTTGCAGTGCGGGGATCGGCTTTAGACGTCAGTATGTGACGTCTACAGACGTCAGATTTTGACATATAAAGACTATCCCTTCACTGAAAGGGTTAAAGTGCCAGTAGACTATTATTTACAGACAAGTGTCATTCACCCGAGTATCATGTTTCAAATTATGAAAAATGTTCGATTGTCACGAATTTGGGTTTGCGGTGATCAGTTTTGGAAAATTATCCTCACTGTTAAGATTGAGAAGATAATGTTTTATACAATATTGATTATTTTTTAAATTGTTTTTAGCCGTCTAGACGTTTAGCCGTTTTTAGTGTGGACGCCACCAACACAAATATTTATCAAATTAAATTATTTCATTTATCAAATTGGATTTATCAAATGTATACGTGCGTCAGATAAAGCATCGGCTGTAAATCAAATATAGCTATTTGCGTTATAGTTATTTGTTATTCACAAGCAATAACGTCAATTATATAGGTTGACAGGCCTTGTAGAGGTCGTCTCGACCTGTTCCCGTCAACCAAAGTTAACAACATGGTAAACAAAATACTCAATGAATAATAATGATATTGTACCATTTTGTGCATGTTTTAACTGGAAGTCAAATAAACAATATACCAGCTTCAAACAAATAAAGAAGTAATGAAATGTTGACCCAATGTTTGTATAATGTTGCCAGCGAGTTTGATGAATGTCCTATATTTAAACTTATAATAACAGCTTTACATCTCATTTGAAAAATGCCTTGACGATGTCATTTAAGTCTCCTTTTTTATATGTGTATATTGTCTTTGAATATGGTAACTCTCATATTTTTGCACAAAATTGGCCAAATCAGTGTTTAAGTCAAGTTCCGGTGAAAATCGCTGGTCACCCGTATTCCGTTGCGCATAGAGGCCGGTACACGCCAAGATACGATTACCCTTATTATTCTCACCTAAGCATTCCAAGAAACATCAGTCTCATTCTGGTAAGTCGATCAGCGAAAATTATCGGAAATGGGTTATTTTTCATCATGACGGGTGATCGCTATAATTTTAAGATAATATTGTAAAATTCTTAGTAATATGCCGAAATACTGCAGTTTGTCGATTTAAACGTGAAGAATTACCTTTTATTATTACGTTATAATTATACGTTTAGACATTCATTCATTCATTCATTCATTCATTCATTCATTCATTCATTCATTCATTCATTCATTCATTCATTCATTCACTCACTCATTCATTCATTCATTCATTCATTCATTCATTCATTCATTCATTCATTTATTCATTCATTCATTCATTCATTCATTCATTCGCGCTATGCCTTAAATATATAGATTAAATTTATAGTTATTTTTTCTGTTCCGCTGTGACTCAGGTGGCCGTCATCTTGATTAGTTGCTCATTCCAGCTGGACAGTGACGTAGATTTTCCAACAAGTACCTATAAGTACCATAGCAATCGTTACACATTTCTTAGGTTTATCACAGTATATGTATAATTATATGTAGTTAGTGGCACACAATGACCATATAGTTCCAAATGCTGCCTGTAATGCCTGTAAAAGTACTTACATTATATTCAGCTGTGCCATCCTGACATTATAATACCATATCAATACTTTATCATGTCACACTCTGTCATTATGATATAATGCGATATCCTATCTGTATCTTAGTTAAATATTCACAAGTCATTACATTATAATCGCAAATCCTGAATTGAAAATGTTATTTTATAATACCATTGTACCGTTTGACATAATAGAGTTCAACTGTTGACGTGGAATTCAAATTTGGCAAAGGTGTCCAATCTTCAAAATTACTTGATAACTGGACTCGAGCACCTCAAAATTTGTATGAAAAGAGTATTATATAACTTTTCCTGATCATCAGTTCGAAATATATGTTTTTCAATGAGTTTGCGGAGGCCGCTTTTGGATAAAAAATGCATTGAATACAATGATAGTTTGCTATATTTTCAGATGTCTACCTTGATTATTTGTTATGGAAAGTGGTTTTATGATGCAAATCAGAAGTCAAGTTAGGTGCCTTTTGTAATAAACATGGGGTTGTATATATGACAGGTCCCGGAGTAATAGACCACACCGGTGCGATTTATTACCGTGTCCCTGAATATTAATAGAATGAATGTTCATTCATTCATTCATATCTCATATATCTCATATATCTCTTTTACCATGGTATATTGATAGCACTGTATAAGGTATTGACTGATTTGTGTTTAACATGGTATATTTACCATGGCGGGTGATGCTTTTTTGGCACTATCTGAATGAAAAATACACTTATATTTAAAAATTAGCCCTGTTAGAATTTTTTATCAATGATTTCTTATATATGATAGACTTAACCAATATGGCAGACATGTTGGATTTTGTGTGTGTATATACAGTAGAACCTGCTATGAGCAGCCACCCTTGTGACACAGGAAAAGTGGCCTTTTAAGGCAGGTGGCTGCTCATAGGACGTTTATTTGTATAGGAAATGCCATTTTGGGGAGCTGGCTGCTCATAAGAGTAGCTGCTCTTAGAAGGTTCTACTGTACTGCCATCACGTTATGGTATTAGAGTGACAGCTTCTTATGGTGTATTGTCACGATATTATTAAAATATCATGATATAACATATTAACATCACAATATGACTTTTTAGTGCAAGAGAAAATGAAGGTAAGAGAGGGCAAGGACACATACTGTTCAAAGAACGTGTGTCCTAACCCTATCTGACGTTCCATTTTATTAAATCTTCCGAAGTGCTTTTGCATTTGGTGTACTTGATCAATGTAGAGGCCTTCCTGAATTATATTGCTATATTAATGTTGAACTGGCATGTGTCATCCTGATATCGGAATGTTCTATGACGATTTTGTATTGCCATATGGTAACGTGCGTCTGTCAATATAATGTTATTGAAATGTTATAACTTGACATGACAATATAATATCCTGACATTAAAATGTCATATCCAGACTTTAAAGTGACATATCCTGACATTCTAAGGTCACATTATAATATTATAGTGTCATATTCCGTCATTATATTTTCACATTAGAATGCCGCCATATCTTGATTTGCTAATGTCATATCCTATTATAAAAAATGGATTATCTTTGCCTTTAAATCTTATTTTGTGATATTTAAGTACAATATTTGAACATTATAATACAATATCATGACGTTAAAGTGTCATATTCTGCTATTACAATCCAATATCCTGGCATACAAATGCCAGATCCTGACTTCAAACTGTTACATCTCCTACTTTAATATCATATTCCGACATGTCTACTATACACTATTTGATATTATAATAACATGTTTGTCATTATAATGACACATCATCACATTTAATACAATGGACATCAATGTGTCATTTCATCAATGTATGAAGTCATATCCTAATATTCAAATGTCATGTCCTGACATTAAAATGTCAGTGATGTTAAATAGCTATATCACAATATTGTAATGCCTTTCATGATAATATAATGCTATATCTTTGTCATTTTAATACATCAACGTGATGTTTAGCCACTATATACTGCCTTTATAAAGCTGTATCGAGCCATCATAACGTGATTTTGATATATATTAAACACCAATGTTTATACATTATATCACATATCATGATATTAAAGTGTCATATCCTGATATTAAAATGTCATAGTGATGTTAAAATGCTATATCACGATATTGTAATGCATTTCGTGATAATATAGTGCCATTTTAATACAACAACGTGATGTTTAGCCACTATATACTGCCTTTATACAGCTGTATTGAGCCATCATAACGTGCTTTTGCTATGTAAAACACCAATGTTTAAACATTATATTGCATATCATCATATTAAAATGTCATATCGTGATATTTTAATCAAATATGCTGACATAAAACTATCATATCCTGACGTTAAACTGCCAAATCCTTTAATGATGTTAAATTCTGACATTTTAATGTAATATCACATTACAATATCATAAAATGCCATATATTTATTACATAATATACTAATATTCAAATAAAATATACGAATATTCAAATGTAAAATCAAGGGTATTTTAATACAATATTGCCATTTCCAGGAAATTGACAAAATTACGTAGGCCTATAGATGGCCTAAATCTGTCAGCAAAATGATGTGATTTAAAACATTTGCTTATTTAGTAGTACTAGTAGGCCTACATGTCAATAACCAACACTCTCGTAGGACACGTGTTTACAACTAAAACCAAAATAAAAAAAACATTTTGTATACTATATAAAAGACCTACATTGGAATTAGTCGCTGGGTTTAAAACGGGAATTTCTTACGCTATCTCAAGCTACAAATGAATAAAAAATACACCTATCTTTAAAAATTAGCCCTGTTAGAATTTTTGATCAATGATTTCTGATATCTGATATTTTGTAAATTTGTTAAATATATATATATATATATTTCGATATGAATAAGCAATTGGACATCGCTTAATCGCGGCACCTGCGCAAAAAAACCTAACCAATATGGCAGCCATGTTGGATTTTGTGCTGATAAGCACATTATATTAACTATTTTGGTGATGGAAATATATTCTAGATTCCATGGCTCTGAAAAAAAAAAGTTTCAACAATATGATGAATATGGCATGTAAGTTTTGAGGGAGGGACGCTTGACATCATGGTCGCCATCTTGCATTTGTGGTGATGAGAAAAGGAATGATATCATTTCTGATCATGTTGATGAGCTCTTTGTGCCTTAAAACATGTGTAGACGCACCAAAAGCATTTTTTTACCTGCAAAAGTGAGAAATTGGGGTATACCCAATGTGATTAGGCATTTTGAGACCACGAGATAATTCGTTCAAGCATCAATTGTATCACCAGTCATAAAAGTTTGCATAAATGTTGTTTCGCCCTCTAGGTCCATTGACATTGCCAGTGAATTGCAAGCAGTTTGTGACTAATTGAAGCTGCGAATAGGGTGCAGACGAGTCACGTGCTATATATGACGTGCTGATTTGTCGTCTCCAATCATCAGGTGACAGATGCTCAGTGCTGGTGTCTGGTTTGAGTCTGTCACAGTCCGGTGGCAGCCCAGTTGTAGTGCCGCATACCGAGCGATGTCAGTGTCAAAGCAGTGGAGCTCATGTTCCCCAAATGTTTGCAAATCAGTTGATTTTACTATTCCAAACAATACCAAGAAATCGTTTTCACTAGTGAAATAAGTAATGTGTGTACAAACAACACACTAGGCATATATCACTTATTCTGGTTGATAATTATTTTTAAACCTAAATTAATATTTCTGTTTTTTTTTAAATCAATTCAGTTGAAAATAGATATAAGCCTAGATGTCTAAATGTGTGATATAAATGAATTGTCGATCATCGTCATTAACTTTGTGTTAAGTATTTCCTGATCACCATAATAGTAAATAATTATGTAATTAATAATATATAATAACTTCCTGGGGAAAATATCTGGCATGCAGATATTGTAAGGCGCTATTGTGGTATATTCATGCCATTATGTACTTTTTAGCATAAATACAAGAGCAATCACGCTAATATAATGCACCGATTTTACAATGAGTTTATTGAAGGTGGTGTACTTTGACCCAGTAAACAATGTTTCCCCAAGTGCGATTACTACTGTACTATCATGACAAACATGGCTTTTCACACAAATTATGTTCAGTTTATACCATAAACAAACATGAAATTTCGATTGTTGCCATTTTCGCCTCCAAACGTTATCACAGCGCACAGTTTTTATATATATGTTCTACTAAAAAACGGATTTCATTGCTTAGCTTCGAATGAATGAAAACATACCTACCCTAACGACGATTTGTATCGTTTTGCGACATTTTCTTTCATATTAAAGTGGGAATAGCTAAATCAATTCATATCTCAATGTAAATGAAATGAGCAGAAATATCTGTGTTGTAAAAGTGGAACTTGAACTATTAGGCTTGAATCACCCTGGATGAAGTTGTGTGTCGCGGCAGCGAAGTACCACAGCAGACTCAAGTGATCTTTGTAATTGTAAGAGAGAGATTTTAATAACTGATTTACTACTTTACTACTAAAATGATGTCAATTTCGACGCAAGCTGAGATGTAATGGCAGGTGGCCTTTAAACATTATTATTCATTATGGTGCTTTACAAATGACATGTGCTCATAATGTCAGGTCATATGAAAATAAATGAAATGCCATGGACTATATGTAAAACTATAAAAATCGATAGTATTTGCTAGTGGATATGAACCAAGAACCAAGAGTAAACATACAATAATTGCAAATCTAATCCACTAGTACCGGATGTATATTGAATTACTTAATCAACAGTGTAATTAATAGTAGAATTATTAATGATAATAATTGCAAACCTCTGCAACCAAAAAGAAAATTGATCTGTATATATACACATCAGTGCTCTGTAGCATTATTCGTCAACTTATATTATTGGAAATATGTCGAATATATAGATCATGTGATTTCGCTATGTTTTCTTTTTATGTAACTCGGAAGCATACATGTACATATCATTTTCTCTGAGAAAATGCCCTAATTTCTAAGTAGCTGATTTTTTCTCAGAAAGTCATCACAAATAAGAATTTGTCATAGCATCGCTAGCGATGGTTGAAAACATGGGATGGATTATAAACAGTGTATATCCACAAATATCATGACAGTTCACACTAAGTTAGAACGCTATTGTAAAGTAACATAAATTATACAAGGTTGTTACAAACTTGTTCGAGTCCACTTGCTGTGTAGAACAGAGATGTGCTATACCAAAATCAGAACGAAAATAGGTTTTTTTACATATATTTTGTTATTTCTTATAGGGCGTATCCATGTGTGTGAGGTGGGGTATGAGATGACTGCTACGATATGATTGCTATGAAATGACTGGTATGATATGACTGGTGATGGCTTATGTAAAGATTATTTAAAAAACGTGGGGGTGTGAAGTGTAATTACATTATACATTTCAGTCACTTGTGCTATAATGCGGTGATTCACAGCGATAAAATAATTAAAATATTTCGTTTTGATGGGTCGCTTGAGCGAGACACAAAGTGAGTGAAAATTAAAAAAACGATCAAAGGGTTAATATATAAAAGACGAGTAGGCCCCTTTGATGAATGTTTTCAAGACAGAGTATAGCTGATGACAGGTGTGTCTTCAAGACCAACTGCCGACAAATTAATTAAATGTCATGTCAGCAGGGGACAGTAATAGGATTTGACCTTGCCCTCAGGATACCTCTCTCTCCTCATCACATGGCCCACTCATATCCGACAAACATTCTAAAATAAGACACGAAAACATATCTGCATCCACTCGGTTTAAAAATAAACTTAAAATTGTGATAATTATAATATAACATTTTGCACATCCTGTCTGGAACATTAATATTCTGGTTACATTTTACGCACTTCGGGTACTTGTACCCTGCGAAGACAAGGCGTATGCGCTTTTATTAGAACGAATACGGTATGTTGCTCAGTTTACATTATTTCTTATTATCCGATACATGTATTACTGTCGCGACTTGATGTAGTAAGTCCCATGTTTCCACGCACAGCTCGGCTTTTCCCGAGTTCGTACATAGCCTTGCGTGTGAAGATGGTTGTTTCGCACTCGTTGTATAGTCAGGTGGTGACTGGCATACAATCTTGTTTTTTGTTGCTACACGTCTCCTCTTGTTCTGGAGGCATGATCACAGACGACAGGCCGTTTCCGATTGGATGGCTACATCCTGTCCAGAAGGCCACGTAGCAAGACCTACTCTGTGTAGATCAGTTTGCATCACGATTCGGCAAACACGAAGCGTTGACAAAGTGTTGTTTTAATGTTGCCCCACCATCTATGACGCTGGCTCAACATTGAAACATCACTTGGTCATAATCTCGCGTTTACGTGGTCATTGTCTTAGCCATCGCTTTTAATACAAGACATAAGAACAGTAAACCCTACATCACTCTATCCACCCCTGGTCAGTTGAGTTGTGGCTTCACCCTTAAAGCGCTGAATTATTTTATGAAAATCTTGGAGGCCAAAGGGTTTTTTCAATTTAAAATCATCATAGATGTCTTCTTTAGCTCTTTCTGATTCCTTTGAATACCTATGTTATGGGTCTACGGCCATTAGACATAATTTTGCTCTCACAGTGCGGGGATCGACTTTAGTAGTCAGAATCTGACGTCTACAGACGTCAGATTCTGACGACTAAAGTCTATCCCCGCACTGTAAGGGTTAATCTACCACATGAAACGTTCAGAGGGGATAAGCTGATATTCCAGACTGCCCGCTACTATTCCATGAAGTGAATTAACCCTTTGCCTGCTGATTACGACTATAGTCGTTTTTAATTCGTTTATCAGCCGATTAAATCACAGTTATTGGAAATGAAAGGAGTGCTTAAACATCAATATTCGCAAATGGTTGGTTTCAAATTATGCAACTATCAGTAATTTTTGGCCACTTGAAGTTGTGGGTCGCGGTAGCGAGCCTCACCTTCAAGTGGCTAAAAAATTTAAATTATTTAATTTAGCAGGATAAGGACTAACAGCTTAGATTATACTGTAACTTTTCATATCGTCTCAGAGCACGATCCCAGCTAAATTAGCGCCCGTCATTCAGTTGTCAGCAAAAATAAATATCACACATGAGCAATTTCTCTTTGGTCATTTTTCATTCGTTTGAGACTGGCTTTGCTCCTGCAAGAGAATAACAATAGTAATACTACCAA
This sequence comes from Flabesymbios commensalis, assembly GCA_964017125.1. NCBI lineage: Eukaryota > Metazoa > Annelida > Polychaeta > Terebellida > Flabelligeridae > Flabesymbios > Flabesymbios commensalis. Next base: position 67,085,136 of record OZ024909.1, on the reverse strand, counting down.
CACCAGTGTTACCTTCAATGGAAAATTGCAGCAACGTATTCACAGCTCAACGTGAAAAATAACAAAATTATTGGTGCAAGGAGTATTAATATAGTTCATTGGTCGCAGCTAAGCAGCAAACCTAGATTTAAAGCTTTTGCTGTTTAAATGGTGGAACAATACTAGTCCATGATCTTTTGTTTCATGCAATTCTTGACAACAGCAAGTTTATTACAACCGTTTAAGGGAAGTACAATAGACAACCACCTTTGATATTCCTACAAGCCTTTTATAAATGTCGCGTTGTTTGTCTCATTTAAAAAACGTATTAGAGTATTTTCCATTAAGTTGGCGTCTTCGTATTTGGCAAAATCAGTCCTACGCAACAGGTCCAAAAATTTGGCGTGCCCGAGTCTGACAGCAGGTCATTTTATATAGTATTCACTAGTAGGCTTATGGACCACAGTGTACTAAGAAATAACGACCATAAATATTAACGGTAAAATGCCCAATCGCAAAATAAATAACAAAAAAATCTAAATAAAATGGGACGCGAATATAATGGGATATACAATATATTGTGGTTGACCAGTGAACCACAACAAAATATACGTCTTATTGTGTGGTCTATTATTTTATTTTGTTGTCCACCACTAGTACTTGTACAAAAAAACGTTAGTTGAATAAGGGATATCAGCCGACACACGCTGTTAAAATGGTTAGGAATCTAAATTTAAAATTGTATACCTTGAAACTCTAGGGAAGAATTTTCGCTATTTAATGCAGACTCATGCAGATACATAATTAGTTTAATTACCTGCCCCCAAAGAAACACTGAATCTGAAATTACATTTCGTTATCTAGCAACAGAACCTCGTGTTTTGAAATATTAGGCAAAAGGAAGTAAAGATTCAATTTTATTGAAAAATAATGTCAACAAAACATATAAATTAAATAATAACACCAGAATCTATAAAAAGATCAAATCGGACTAAAACGAGCAGAGCAATTGGCTGACTACAAATGCTGATTGTGCTTCTACCCACCCAAACATTGTGATCTCTTGATAGAGTGCCAAGTATTGATTTTATAGCGATTTTTAACAATTTTGTTTCTAATGGGGGGTGAGAGCCCTCTTCTGAATCCGACCTGTCAACTCGTCACAGACTATGTGGGGATCAGAGCCCTTCTCTAAATCCGCTCCTGTGAACTCGTCACAGACTATGGGGATCAGAGCCCTCCTCTGAATCCGCTCCTGTGAACTCGTCACAGACTATGTGGGGACCAGAGCCCTCCTCTGAATCCGCTCCTGTGAACTCGTCACAGACTATGTGGGGATCAGAGCCCTTCTCTGAATCCGCTCCTATGAAGTCGTCACAGATTATGTGGGGACCAGAGCCCTCCTCTGAATCCGCTCCTGTGAACTCGTCACAGACTATGTGGGGATCAGAGCCCTTCTCTGAATCCGCCCCTGTAAACTCGTCACAGACTATGGGGACCAGAGCCCTCCTCTGAATCCGCTCCTGTGAACTCGTCACAGACTATGTGGGGATCAGAGCCCTTCTCTGAATCCGCTCCTATGAACTCGTCACAGATTATGTGGGGACCAGAGCCCTCCTCTGAATCCGCTCCTGTGAACTCGTCACAGACTATGTGGGGATCAGAGCCCTTCTCTGAATCCGCCCCTGTAAACTCGTCACAGACTATGGGGACCAGAGCCCTCCTCTGAATCCGCTCCTGTAAACTCGTCACAGACTATGGAGACCAGATCCGTCCTCTGAATCCGTTCCTGTGAACTCGTCACAGACTATGGGGACCAGAGCCCTCCTCTGAATCCGCTCCTGTGAACTCGTCACAGACTATGGGGACCAGAGCCCTCCTCTGAATCCGCTCCTGTAAACTCGCCACAGACTATGTAGGGATCAGAGCCCTTCTCTGAATCCGCCCCTGTGAACTCGTCACAGACTATGGGGACCAGATCCCTCCTCTGAATCCGCTCCTGTGAACTCGTCACAGATTATGGGGACCAGAGCCCTCCTCTGAATCCGCTCCTGTAAACTCGTCACAGACTATGTGGGGATCAGAGCCCTTCTCTGAATCCGACCTGTCAACTCGTCACAGACTATGTGGGGATCAGAGCCCTTCTCTGAATCCGCCCCTGTAAACTCGTCACAGACTATGGGGACCAGAGCCCTCCTCTGAATCTGCTCCTGTGAACTCGTCACAGACTATGGGGATCAGAGCCCTTCTCTGAATCCGCTCCTGTGAACTCGTCACAGACTATGTGGGGATCAGAGCCCTTCTCTGAATCCGACCTGTCAACTCGTCACAGACTATGTGGGGATCAGAGCCCTTCTCTGAATCCGCCCCTGTAAACTCGTCACAGACTATGGGGACCAGAGCCCTCCTCTGAATCTGCTCCTGTGAACTCGTCACAGACTATGGGGACCAGATCCCTCCTCTGAATCTGCTCCTGTGAACTCGTCACAGATTATGGGGACCAGATCCCTCATCTGAATCCGCTCCTGTGAACTCGTCACAGACTATGGGGACCAGATCCCTCCTCTGAATCCGCTCCTGTGAACTCGTCACAGATTATGGAGACCAGAGCCCTCCTCTGAATCCGCTCCTGTGAACTCGTCACAGACTATGTGGGGATCAGAGCCCTTCTCTGAATCCGCCCCTGTAAACTCGTCACAGACTATGGGGACCAGATCCCTCATCTGAATCCGCTCCTGTGAACTCGTCACAGACTATGTGGGGATCAGAGCCCTTCTCTGAATCCGCCCCTGTGAACTCGTCACAGATTATGGGGACCAGATCCCTCATCTGAATCCGCTCCTGTGAACTCGTCACAGACTATGGGGACCAGATCCCTCCTCTGAATCCGCTCCTGTGAACTCGTCACAGATTATGGGGACCAGAGCCCTCCTCTGAATCCGCTCCTGTGAACTCGTCACAGACTATGTGGGGATCAGAGCCCTTCTCTGAATCCGCCCCTGTAAACTCGTCACAGACTATGGGGACCAGATCCCTCCTCTGAATCCGCTCCTGTGAACTCGTCACAGACTATGTGGGGATCAGAGCCCTTCTCTGAATCCGACCTGTCAACTCGTCACAGATTATGTGGGGATCAGAGCCCTTCTCTGAATCCGCCCCTGTGAACTCGTCACAGACTATGGGGACCAGAGCCCTCCTCTGAATCCGCTCCTGTGAACTCGTCACAGACTATGGGGACCAGAGCCCTCCTCTGAATCCGCTCCTGTGAACTCGTCACAGACTATGTGGGGATCAGAGCCCTTCTCTAAATCCGCTCCTGTGAACTCGTCACAGACTATGTGGGGATCAGAGCCCTTCTCTGAATCCGCTCCTGTCAACTCGTCACAGATTATGGGGACCAGAGCCCTCCTCTGAATCCGCTCCTGTGAACTCGTCACAGACTATGTGGGGATCAGAGCCCTTCTCTGAATCCGCCCCTGTAAACTCGTCACAGACTATGGGGACCAGATCCCTCATCTGAATCCGCTCCTGTGAACTCGTCACAGACTATGTGGGGATCAGAGCCCTTCTCTGAATCCGCCCCTGTGAACTCGTCACAGATTATGGGGACCAGATCCCTCATCTGAATCCGCTCCTGTGAACTCGTCACAGACTATGGGGACCAGATCCCTCCTCTGAATCCGCTCCTGTGAACTCGTCACAGATTATGGGGACCAGAGCCCTCCTCTGAATCCGCTCCTGTGAACTCGTCACAGACTATGTGGGGATCAGAGCCCTTCTCTGAATCCGCCCCTGTAAACTCGTCACAGACTATGGGGACCAGAGCCCTCCTCTGAATCCGCTCCTGTGAACTCGTCACAGACTATGTGGGGATCAGAGCCCTTCTCTGAATCCGACCTGTCAACTCGTCACAGATTATGTGGGGATCAGAGCCCTTCTCTGAATCCGCCCCTGTGAACTCGTCACAGACTATGGGGACCAGAGCCCTCCTCTGAATCCGCTCCTGTGAACTCGTCACAGACTATGGGGACCAGAGCCCTCCTCTGAATCCGCTCCTGTAAACTCGTCACAGATTATGTGGGGATCAGAGCCCTTCTCTGAAATCGCTCCTGTCAACTCGTCACAGACTATGTGGGGATCAGAGCTCTTCTCTGAATCCGCCCCTGTAAACTCGTCACAGACTATGGGGACCAGAGCCCTTCTCTGAATCCGCTCCTGTAAACTCGTCACAGACTATGTGGGGATCAGAGCCCTTCTCTGAATCCGCTCCTGTCAACTCGTCACAGACTATGTGGGGATCAGAGCCCTTCTCTGAATCCGCTCCTGTCAACTCGTCACAGACTATGGGGACCAGAGCCCTCCTCTGAATCCGCTCATGTGAACTCGTCACAGATTATGGGGACCAGATCCCTCATCTGAATCCGCTCCTGTGAACTCGTCACAGACTATGGGGATCAGAGCCCTCCTCTGAATCCGACCTGTCAACTCGTCACAGACTATGTGGGGATCAGAGCCCTTCTCTGAATCCGCTCCTGTGAACTCGTCACAGACTATGGGGATCAGAGCCCTCCTCTGAATCCGACCTGTGAACTCGTCACAGACTATGTGGGGATCAGAGCCCTTTTCTGAATCCGACCTGTCAACTCGTCACAGACTATGTGGGGACCAGATCCCTCATCTGAATCCGCTCCTGTGAACTCGTCACAGACTATGGGGACGAGAGCCCTCCTCTGAATCCACTCCTGTGAACTCGTCGCAGACTATGTGGGGATCAGAGCCCTTCTCTGAATCCGCTCCTGTAAACTCGTCACAGACTATGGGGACCAGAGCCCTCCTCTGAATCCGCTCCAGTGAACTCGTCACAGACTATGGGGACCAGAGCCCTCCTCTGAATCTGCTCCTGTGAACTCGTCACAGACTATGGGGACCAGATCCCTCCTCTGAATCCGCTCCTGTGAACTCGTCACAGATTATGGGGACCAGATCCCTCATCTGAATCCGCTCCTGTGAACTCGTCACAGACTATGGGGACCAGATCCCTCCTCTGAATCCGCTCCTGTGAACTCGTCACAGATTATGGGGACCAGATCCTCCTCTGAATCCGCCCCTGTTAACTCGTCACAGACTATGGGGACCAGATCCCTCCTCTGAATCCGCTCCTGTGAACTCGTCACAGACTATGTTGGGATCAGAGCCCTTCTCTGAATCCGACCTGTCAACTCGTCACGGATTATGTGGGGATCAGAGCCCTTCTCTGAATCCGCCCCTGTGAACTCGTCACAGACTATGGGGACCAGAGCCCTCCTCTGAATCCGCTCCTGTGAACTCGTCACAGACTATGGGGACCAGAGCCCTCCTCTGAATCCGCTCCTGTGAACTCGTCACAGACTATGTGGGGATCAGAGCCCTTCTCTAAATCCGCTCCTGTGAACTTGTCACTGACTATGTGGGGATCAGAGCCCTTCTCTGAATCCGCTCCTGTCAACTCGTCACAGATTATGGGGACCAGAGCCCTCCTCTGAATCCGCTCCTGTGAACTCGTCACAGACTATGTGGGGATCAGAGCCCTTCTCTGAATCCGCTCCTGTCAACTCGTCACAGATTATGGGGACCAGAGCCCTTCTCTAAATCCGCTCCTGTAAACTCGTCACAGACTATGTGGGGATCAGAGCCCTTCTCTGAATCCGCTCCTGTCAACTCGTCACAGATTATGGGGACCAGAGCCCTTCTCTAAATCCGCTCCTGTAAACTCGTCACAGACTATGTAGGGATCAGAGCCCTTCTCTGAATCCGCTCCTGTGAACTCGTCACAGACTATGTGGGGATCAGAGCCCTTCTCTGAATCCGACCTGTCAACTCGTCACAGACTATGGGGACCAGAGCCCTCCTCTGAATCCGCTCCTGTAAACTCGTCACAGACTATGTGGGGATCAGAGCCCTTCTCTGAATCCGCTCCTGTGAACTCGTCACAGACTATGGGGACCAGAGCCCTCCTCTGAATCCGCTCCTGTGAACTCGTCACAGATTATGGGGACCAGAGCCCTCCTCTGAATCCGCTCCTGTGAACTCGTCACAGACTATGTGGGGACCAGAGCCCTTCTCTGAATCCGACCTGTCAACTCGTCACAGACTATGTGGGGATCAGAGCCCTTCTCTGAATCCGCCCCTGTAAACTCGTCACAGACTATGGGGACCAGAGCCCTCCTCTGAATCTGCTCCTGTGAACTCGTCACAGACTATGGGGACCAGATCCCTCCTCTGAATCTGCTCCTGTGAACTCGTCACAGATTATGGGGACCAGATCCCTCATCTGAATCCGCTCCTGTGAACTCGTCACAGACTATGGGGACCAGATCCCTCCTCTGAATCCGCTCCTGTGAACTCGTCACAGATTATGGGGACCAGAGCCCTCCTCTGAATCCGCTCCTGTGAACTCGTCACAGACTATGTGGGGATCAGAGCCCTTCTCTGAATCCGCCCCTGTAAACTCGTCACAGACTATGGGGACCAGATCCCTCATCTGAATCCGCTCCTGTGAACTCGTCACAGACTATGTGGGGATCAGAGCCCTTCTCTGAATCCGCCCCTGTGAACTCGTCACAGATTATGGGGACCAGATCCCTCATCTGAATCCGCTCCTGTGAACTCGTCACAGACTATGGGGACCAGATCCCTCATCTGAATCCGCTCCTGTGAACTCGTCACAGACTATGGGGACCAGAGCCCTCCTCTGAATCCGCTCCTGTGAACTCGTCGCAGACTATGGGGACGAGAGCCCTCTGCTGAATCCGCTCCTGTGACATTGTAGGGAATTGAAATATAATGATATAAACCCATTACAATAATTATAGAATTATTGTAATTGGCTAATATTTATTAGATGTTTGTGGGTTTGATAATGAATCGGTTCAGAATTGATGAAGAAATCGGCGAAAAACATGCGCTTCAAATTTACCAAACAATTGTGGCCCAGGGTACAGGCAGGCATTGTGAAGCAGTCTACCAGGTTATAATTACCAGTATCCTGAATTGGTCTCCTCTTATGTCCGTGAAGGGTAGCTACTCAGGTGTGTGATGTTGGGTGAAGTACGCCAGACCGCTGTGATGTGTGTTCCCCCTCAACCTGTCTACATGCTGAGAGGACTAGATTCACTTTTATCCGATGAGACCCGACAGACACAAGACGTTAAAACAATGTTGGTTTAACGCTGGTTTAACGCTGAGACGGTGGACCAAGGTTAAAACCAATATTGATTCAACGTCTTTTGTCTGCTGGGGAATTGTCATATTCAGTCCCAGCAAACACGAAACATTGAGCCAATGCTGTTAGGTAGCGCGGTGCAAATGCAGCTCTATTTGAACATTCATGTTCGATATCGCTGTCACATTAAACATGAGAATTGTTAATGTTGCTAGTCTATATGACTGATTTTATGATTACTTGATCATTCATATTGATGTGTTTTTTTTGCGTTTTTTGTGTTTTTCTTTGAACATACTGGGGCCGTATTCTCGAACATTAAAAAGTTAAAAATTTTCATTTTCTTAACTTACGAAGTTTTCTCACGAAATTTATTCTGGCCGAAATTTCGTATCTTTTCTATTTTTGAAAAAATTACTAGAATTCGTAGCTAATAAATTTCGTACATCAACTTCGTAGAATTGTTGATCTTTCAACTTTCCCAGTTCACAGTTTTAAAATGCCCTAATTTTATTATCAGTGGCCCAATATACTCATGTTTTGTTTTATTTTGTTCCTCTCGATGTCATCTTTGTAGAATATATCCCTTCCGACATATTTATTTCTAATCAACGTTTATTTCAACGTCATTGGTTTAAAGGCGTTGTTTGTTTGTTTCTTTGTTTGGTTGGTTGGTTGGTTGGTTGGTTGGTTGGTTGGGCTAGCCCATATGCAGCCTGCCCGGGCATTCCGACAATAGGCCTATAACGATATTAGCATGTGACTAATAATGTCTCGGCATGCCTAAAACGAAAAGGAACGTAGAAATTTCGAGAATAGGACTTACGAATTTTTGGAAAAAGTTTAGTAAAAATTCTACGAAATTTCGTACATTTGGCCACTTACGAAGTTCGAAACTCTTTGAGAATACGGCCCTAGAACTGTATCATCTACTCTTTCCTAAGAATTAACATGTATAACCCATCAAATTACATTTTAAAAATTACCGACCAATAAATCCTTTTGACAAATCACTCTGTTATAAAAATATCCATATTTAATTGTGAGCTCTGATGAAACTCCGTTATTCATAATATTTTATTCGTGATGCATGAAGTATAGGCATAGAACCAATATCCATTAATAATGAAAAGGGCGGTGGCCCTAGGGTAGTGGTTAGCACCGCTGCCTTTCACGCCAGAGTCCGGGGTTCGGTTCCCGGTCTCGGCGGTTTGAAAGAAACAAAATTGTTTCTTCCCCATCCACGTGTGAAAGTTATTATTGTGGGAAGCCTCCGTGACCGAGAGGTAGCGTGCTCGGCCTCAGACCGCCAGGGCTCGAATTTCGAATCCTGTGTCTGGAGGACAGTGTCATCTCAATCATCTCACCATCCTCAGGAGGTTCTCCTGGCCCAGTTAAGCCTATATGTGCACAAAGGTGGCCTAAAGCCCGATTCATTTTATTTCATTAATAATGAAAAACCCTTTGATATAACAATCATATACATTAGCAACATTCTGTGTCCGGGATTGTTGGGTTGTGTTTCATTTTGCAAGATTTAAAGAGTAAAACTTATACATATCAGACAGCCTGAAGATTAACCGAGTATCAATTTTCTCCACTCTGATTAAATTAACCTTATTTTACACTGTGACTGATTTAAAAGTTGAAGCAATGTAAAATTTGTTTAATTCTTACTGTTAAAACACTGTGTAAAAATGTCTCGCTGTCTCTGTATCAATAACATGAAATTAATTTACCCTGCAAGATTGGTTTATTTTTGTTCTGATTAAATCCCGTCATTTTACTGTTGATAAACTACAGAAACAGCGTGACCATGTACAAGTTAAGGCAAGGACTCTACAATCACTTACAGATACATACACATTTGCACTAAATTGTGTCCCCCTTGGACACTGTTGGACGTACCCCACTTCATTGCATTAATCAGACAATATAATGTTGTATTAGTTATAGAAATAAAATACATATGATTAATACAAGTACGATCGTTGATGCAGAGCTTCAATAATCATAAATCATTGGTAATTGATCTTTGAAAGTTTCTCTAACATCAATACCGTGATAAATCAACATTGGGTCAACACATCTCTGGGTACTATGTAAATAGATATAAATAGATGATAATAGATATATACCCCGTATACGTGAGCAAGCGATTATATTAATGACAAATCTGGCAATGGCATAGTAATGTCACTGGAACCTCTCTACATACCACCGCTGGCCAATTTACTGAGTTAGTTCTTAGTATTTGAAGTCGAGATATGCTTAGTGTACATATTCACGGTTTAGTAGAAGTATTGTAAACATGCACGCGTTATCTATGGACTCACCAATCAAGTATTGTTTGTTGTCATCCGTGTAGAGCGGCTCGTGTTATCTGGTTCCCTTCTCATGAACTGTCGATTCAAATGTTTGACCCTAGTTGGGTGATATCACTGCACTAGTTAAATATACCCACCCACGATAATCTAGTAATATGTATAATTGTACAACGCTTAGTATTCATTTAACAATTTTCTGAAAGAAAATTACATTTGTGTCTACTAATGATTACATTATTATATTGTCTTGTCGTGATTTTCACACAGAGCCGTACTTACGTTAGATGTCAGGTAAGTATTACTTTGTTTTCTTGCCACAATCTTCAAACCTAAGCGCATACATGTAGTTCAACCCTTAAAGCGCTGCAATAATCTTATGTAAACCAAGAGACCAAAGAAGTTTTTTTCAATTTGAAATCAATACATAGTCCTGTACCGATACAGATAGTCACCGGACTCAACGATGACTCAAGATTCATTGCTCAATGACGCGATGTGTATGCCTACATACCACTTTTAGATGAGCAAAGCTAGGGACTGATAAATGTTTGCGAAGGTAATTAACCTTTATAGCCAAATTCCGTACAAGTTAATGTATTTTGTACTAATGAATATTGTGAGGCACGAACGAAGAGCCATGTTGAAATAATCAACAAATCTGAAAGCTATAATTATGTCCCAAAGCGACACATTATAGGCTGTCTTGTCTTGTCTTGTCTTGTCTTGTCTTGTCTTGTCTTGTCTTGTCTTGTCTTGTCTTGTCTTGTCTTGTCTTGTCTTGTCTTGTCTTGTCTTGTCTTGTCTTGTCTTGTCAGAAGTAAATACGTTGTGTATTTAACTCAGTGTAGCGAAGCGACTGACCTGCTTTAAAGTGGAATATATATTTATCCATTTCGTATATTAGCCCTTAAAGCGCTGAATTAATTTGTAAAAAAACATCGCAACCCAAGGGGTTTTCTCAGTTTGAAATCATCATAAAAGTTTTAGTCAGCTCTTTTCGCTTCATTCCATTTAAATATATTTATGGGTAAACCACTGATTTCTTGCAAGTTAACTCCTATACTGAACTGTTACATATTTACGTAGAAAAGTACCTCATCCTAACTTTTGACTTCATACACCCTCAAGGTGAGAAGTCATGGTTTTCCATATAACACATATATAATAGGTGGCCTATATCAAATTAATGCTGCAGCAAATCCAACAAACACAATATACAATGCGCATATCCGTACAACAACACATCGAACGGAAATGTTACACTTGGTGAGCAGTATTGTTTTTAATCCAGCAGCTGTTGTCATACAAGGTTTGCTTTTTTCGTTGTGTATATTTATAATGTATATGTTATATGATATGTTTCGTCCTGAATATATTAAATGATCAAATGTGGCAACAGTGGTTTTAAAGCTGTTTATGAGAGTTGAAGGTACACACATTGAAAAAATTCTATTTGTTCTATTTGTGTTACTCTACATATTAAAACAGTCGAAATTTGATATTTTTAGTTTTAGACATGTTTAAACACAATTTTGTATATGACATATTTCTATTTCTCGCTAAATGTGCATACCAATTGTGTAAATATAGGCGTTTCTGTGATGAACGTCACAGATTTCGTCACATTATATTTACACAAACGTTAACTTGTGGTAACATTTAAAGTACCAGCTCACACGTACACATCATTTTCAATAATAATTTGATACATTGAGAATATTTCTTCCAATGATAACCCGATAAAAAATATTCTCATAATGTAAGGTTGATTTTAGCTTATCATATGGGACAGTATAAAAATGACTAGGCCTATATTCTGTATAAAAATAGGCAAAGCTATATATTACAATTTAAACTACTAAGAATCTGGAGTGTTTAAAACGTCACAGTGATCAGGGTGCCTGCATACGTGAACAATAACTCTGCCGTATTCACCAATCACACAGACATTTGGTAAATTGTATGCTGGTCTCAACCCACTATATTCACTCCGGAAACTTATTGCGATTTTCAAGGAAAACATTGTTCATTTCAATTCACTTGACACGTCAAGACATTTCTCAACATAACATAACTACTATTAGTATCTGATACTTCTGTGTTTGTCATTTTGTTGATATATTAGTGGCAGGATATTCTCAAAAGCTCAGGTAAGCAAGACATATAGTATGATTATATGCGTTCACAAGAACAGTATTTACAGTAGACTACAGCAGAAATGAAATGTTCTGTCGCGCCCACAGGTCTGTTCACAGCTTTGATAATGTATCGCATTGTTAAATAATGCCTTCCCATTTAGATCGATTAAGTCATTTTATTTATTATTAACACATGTAAAAGTTACATATTTTAGAGCAGTATAAGCTGTTATCATGTATTTATATTAAACTTAGCGAATTTCTCATGCAGCTCTGATTAGTATTATGCATGATCATTCTATTGGATGTCAGATTAAACACCAAAATCACGTTTTAGGAGCTGCTAACTATTAGTAATGATTGACACTTATATTCTAGCTTGCATGTTGAAAAATGATGTAGCAATGTGGGGACCTTTAAGATTTTGTTATTACAAGGGATCAGAAAAATGTAGCCAATGACAGTACCACATTCGGACTTTTGACCAACAATGTAAGTATTTCATAAATAGTGGTATCAGATGATTTATCAAATGAGGTCAGCAGACGTTAGCATGCTCATAATCATTCTAATGTACAGGAAACGGAAACGGTAAATACTGCAAACTGTGTTAAGTTGTTTTTTGAAATATTGCCATTCCTCGCTCTAAGGTTTATGTTGAATGAAAAAAAAATTAAGCTTCACATATGTTTCATCTTGCATTTATTCAATGACAAAATGTGACGACAGTGGTACTAAAATCGTTCATAGCCATAACAAGGAGAAATATGTTATTAAAGGATATCGAAAAAATGTATCTTGGAAACTCGAAACTCTTATCTTATAATTTGTCATCTTATCTGTAATTTAATAAAAAAAAAAATACGATCGAAAGTGACCTAAAAATTGCTTATAACATTATTGTGGTTTGGATTTTTCATAACCTGGGTTAAAAAATTACAGCCTTCGAGGATCGAGGATACCCTTGAACATCCCTAATTTTATGTACTTTGCTGCCACCGGAACTTTTCTACACCCACCCTAATAATGCTCAGGAGATAATGTCCCTATGCCATAGATATTTCATGATTTTGCCACTTTTGCGTGAAGCAAACAAAAAAAATAGCAGTTTTTCTCAAACTTGGCTCTCAGACTAATGCGGTGCCAAGAATCTACGAGGCAGCTTACAGAGTTAAATGACATTATTTTTTCTTTGTAGTCCGTAATTATTGATGAATGTGATTAATCATGTCCTGCTATAAGGGAAACCACCGTGCAAAGCCGAAATACAGTGTCTGCATACTTTTCAAGTAAGCAGACACTGCATTTTGGCTCTGCATTATAGAAAAGTTATGCGCACAGCGCGAGATCGTTTTTTACTACACCCCACTGCTCCAAGGACAGCTCTGCTCATTAAGCATGTACACGTAAGCACCCTCATGACAGTATTAAAATAATATTAAAAGTGCTAATCATGGACATAGCCGTTTAATCGTCTTGTTTCTCTTTCAAAAAATATAATTTGCAAGATAAACGAGCTCGAAATTTTATAGATTGATGTATGTTTAACCATCAAAGCTTTTTTGTATAAACCATGGAGACCAAAAGTTTTTTTCAATTTAAAATTATCATGAATTTCTTAGTCAGCTCTTTCTGATTCATTTGAATACCTATGTTATGGGTCAGCGGCTATTACAAATATCTGTACTCCTACAGTGCGGCTTTATGCGTCAGAATCTGACGTCTACATACGTAAGATTCTGATGACTAAAGTCGATCCCCGCGCTGTAAGGGTTATATTCAAAATGTGCACAAAAGTATATTTATCGTTGGTCGCATTAGCGAGACACAGTTTCAAGTGGGTGAAATTTCAAATTATGTCACTTAGCGTTTTAACATGAAAATGGCTAATTGAATGAAAAATGTAAGATCATATATATAATAATCCCGAATTCGTTTCTCAAAAACGCTCGCAGCTAATTTTAATGCCCGCTTTACGAGTGTTTACATTTACTTTTATTTATTTAGCTTCATATACAATGATAACATAATATATGCAAAATAAATCTAATCATGTTACTTACATATCTGGGGGGGGAAGGGTGTCACCTCCGCGTGGTCCCCCCTGGGCAACTTCTTAGAAGGCCAAGCACACCCAAACCTTCATCGAACCAGATTTTTCTATTTTTTGACGTGAAGTTTTTTTGTGTTTGCTTTCCGGTGGTTTAGGGTTTTTCACTGAGGTTGTTATGTTTATTTTCGAATAGTTTTCAGTTTCTTTATATATTCTTTATATATTCATATTTATATATTTTATATATTTTTTCATTGCACTTGTGGTGCCTTACAGTGCTCTCATGGATTGTGATCGCTCTGTCGTGCTAGTTCTCGATGACAGACCCGATCTCCAGCTGTGGGGGCATTGTAGGTCTACTCATAGTTCCTCTATGATTTGTTTTTTTTGTGTTTGCAGTGGTTTCTCTTTGGCATCCTGGCGATGGACGGGATGTCCGAAAGAAACCAGTGCCATATAATTATTTTTTCACTTTATTGTTTTAAAGGTTTCTCTGTGGCATCCTGGCAGATAATGCAGCATGTCATAGAGAAGCCATTGCCGTACAATTAGCCTGTGGTGACTTACGGTGTCCTCACGGTTTGTGATCGCTCTGTGATGTCCTCCAATATCACAGACCTTATTACCAACTGTGGGGGCACTGTAAGTCTTTAATTTTTTAGATTTTTTTGTGGTTTCATGATTTCTCTGGCCATACTGGCCGAAAAGTGAAGTAAAGAAGACATTTACTTACTTACTTAATGGTTTCTCTGTTCATTGTTTATGGCATTCATATTTATGTCTAAATGGGTTTACTTTTTTGATTATAGTATATAGTATTATAGTATATATTATATATTTGTTTTGACAATGACACTGTTTTGACTTAGACTTGTAGTTTTTACAAAATCACTCCAATTTTATGGAGATATAGTGACTTGAAAAGTCGTTCATTTTTTAATCACTGCATATTTTACATTATTTATACTGATATTTTTATACCCATTAAACTGTGTTGTAGTGCAGGCGCTACAACATGTCATCAGACTCGTTACATATAGGTGCCAGGAGCATCGTCATATTATCATATCAAACACTTTAAACTATATTTTAGTACGAACATGCTTTTATTAGCTTTGTCTTTCCTTTACTACTTTAACTATACAATATGGGATATTGTAATACCTGGAATTTTCACTTAAATGGCCATACTGGCCGAAAAGTGAAGTAAAGCAAATATTTTACTTACTTACTTACTTACTTACATATCTGGCATATCTGGGGTTTAATCACCTAGACATGCCCAGAACCCCTTATCCGGCGAGTGAAGGAAACACGCTGAATAACTCCCCATTCAAAATATTTAGGGATATTAAGTTAAAATCTGGTGCAATATATGTATATCGTCGGCAATTACGCATGTTCTTGTCGAACCAACGTACTTAATTTGTTTTGTCTGTCTTGTCTTTCATCAATGGACTGCACTGATTTTGTTGTATTACAATTAGCAATATTCTATCACTACTACTACTAGTTTTCAAGAAAATGTCACAACGACCTCACATGGACAAAAGCAACAAGTACACACGAACACTTAAATTAGCTTTCTTAAAAAATATAGGTCAGTGACATTATTTTTAAAGGAAAACTCACAATTATCACGACGCAACACGATGAAACAGACGCACTATAGGCCATAGAAATACAAAGAAAGGAGGACAGTTTAAGTTTTGACAGGTAATTTCAGCAATTTACGTTGTAGAGTCGAGAGCTTGAAACGTTGACTATGCTGCGCATGCGGGTGTTCCTACAACCTACCTTAACCATAAACTAAATCAAATAGATTTTACGTTTTATAATATATAAGGTACATTTAGTAATAATAAGACCACGCAAATTTATATTAGGGGGCATTATTAAATCATGCCCTTGTAATTGATATACACTCGTTGATTCCCCAGAGTAATAACAACTAACGTGTCAATTTCTAATTTAACTCTTATCTTGCTGATCACGACTATTGTCGTTTTTGACCTGTTTTATTAGTCGATCAAATCACTGTTGTTGGGAACGAAATATGTGTTAAAACATCAGGATTTGCAAAAGTTTGGTCACAAATTAAACAAATATGAGTATTTTCAAGCACTTGGGGTTGTGGATCGCGGTAGCGAGACACAACCTCAATTGCTTGAAAATTTAAATAAGTTAACTTAGCAAGATAAGGGTTAGGCTTCAAATTGCTGAATGATATTTTGCCGTGCAAAGCCAGTGTACTGCTGTCCAGTAAAGCTGCAAGTAGATAAGTCCAGCTTTCATCCTCTTCATCTATTTCAAATAGATTACAAATTAGTTTAATATGTCAAAATAGGGTACACATATCGACTAAATCCTGCTGAATCAAGGTACGTTTCATCGTCAAAGACAGTTATTTAAACTGCTGATCACTAAGGGTAGTAAGGCTTGGAAAGAGATTCTAACTCAAAATGACACCGTGTTGGCTACAAACCTAGAATATCCTAGGAGACTACATGCCAGAATAACCGACATTGGCGTCACTGTAACCACCGAACCACCGACCCTGGCATCGTGATGCCTGAGCGCTATGAATCTAGCCAAAGAGTCGTCTCGTTGGCTAGAGTAGTAATCACTCTTGTCCGCCATATAATGCACACACCCGGCTATAGTTGGAAGAGGGAACCTATCACCACAAGGCAATGGGATCACGTATAGTATACGTGTTGGCGGGAGGCGGATTGTCTGAAGTCAGGGAGGGAAGCAAATGCAATCCTTTACGTATTTCCAGATTTGCTAATTTTGGGCAAGGCACATTTATGGCCCCATTAAAGTAATGTTATAGTAAACGGATTCGCCGCTTGTAAATGTTGTAAGTAAAAAATGGAGACAAAATAATATTTATGGCCATTTATTTAAAAACCGCTTGTGGGTCGAGTGTGTGAACATAAAAATAATTTAACTAAACATTTGCTATTAGGTATATCAATAAAAAATAAATGTATCAATTTGTTTTCAATAAAAGCAACATATGTTTTGTCATAGATATGTAGCTAAACTGGTTGTTGTTATCAATTTGATATCAGAACAAAACATAAGCTCGTGTAATAAATACACTGTGAAATAATAAATTTATTTTTTATTCTAAAAAAAGGAAAAATTAGCATCCCGTCAAAAATGTGCCACGATGAAATAAGATTACATTTTATTTAATATTTCACTCCGGTCGCTCACTCCTACTTTACAGATCCAAAATCTGTCGACCACAGAATAATTTGTTGTGGGCCTGCTGGCACACGATGAGATCACGTACTGGGTGACCTTCGCCTTTTATTATAAGATGTTCTGTGAGAATTACAGCCGAAGTAATGTGTTGATAAGATTGATGAAAAGACAATTATCCTGTCCCGCTGGCCACCGTCATCCGCAGACACCTAGAGAGGTCATACGTGCGGGCCTACGTGTAGTCACTTAGCAAATAATAACCCATACATATCTTCCCATTTACACTCCATTTGAGGTGTGAATTACGACGTAATTTCGAACCACAAATTTAGGTGTATGTGACCAGATATTTATGAATTGCTCAAATAAAATGAATGAGGTTTTAGGCCTCCTTTGTGCACACATAGGCTAAACTGGGCCAGGGAAGCCTCCTGAGTATGGTTAGATGAATGAGATGACACGTTCTGCCCTCCAGACACAGGATTCGAAATTCTAGCCCTGGCGGTCAGAGGCCCGAGCTCGCTACTTCTCTGTCACGGAGGCTGCCCACAATATTGAATCAGAGTGAGCAGGGAAGAAACATTTCGAACCCGCGATACAACACAGGTTCAATAAAAACGCAGAACGTGTCCTGTGGAATATACCAATTCTGATTTAATGAATATTATTCAAACTTATAGACAGTTTTACGTCAACTAATGTTTACTGACGTGACATCTCATCAATTAAAAATAATCAATTGCGTGGTTGAATAAATGATTAGTTATTTGAAATGCAGGGTGTTATTTCCCAGGCTGTGATGCATGGTTCTGCACTCCACTGCATTGTGCTGTGATTTACTTGGTTGTGTTGTGTTGTGTTGTGTTGTGTTGTGTTGTGTTGTGTTGTGTTATGATATCCCGTGCTGTGTTGTGCTGTGTTGTCCTATGCTGTGTTGTGTTGTACTGTGTTGTGCTATAATACCCTGTGCTGTGTTGTGTTATATTATCCTGCGTTGTGCTATGCTGTGTTGTGTTGTGTTGTGTTGTGTTGTGTTGTGTTGTGTTGTGTTGTGTTGTGTTGTGTTGTGTTGTGTTGTGTTGGTTTGTGTTGTGTTGTGTTGTGTTGTGTTGTGTTGTGTTGTGTTGTGTTGTTGTGTTGTGTTGTGTTGTGTTGTGTTGTGTTGTGTTGTGTTGTGTTGTGTTGTGTTGTGTTGTGCTATAATATCCTGTGTTGTGCTGTGCTGCGTTGTGCAGTGCTGTGCTGTGTTATGTTGTGTTGTGTTGTGTTGTGTTGTGTTGTGTTGTGTTGTGTTGTGTTGTGTTGTGTTGTGATATCCTGTGCTGTGTTGTGTTGTGTTGTGTTGTGTTGTGTTGTGTTGTGTTGTGTTGGGTTGTGCTGTGTTGTGTTGTGTTGTGTTGTGTTGTGTTGTGTTGTGTTGTGTTGTGTTGGGTTGGGCTGGGTTGGGTTGGGTTGGGTTGGGTTGGGTTGGGTTGGGTTGTGTTGGGTTGTGCTGTGTTGTGCTATAGTATCCTGTGTTGTGTTGTGTTGTGTTGTGTTGTGTTGTGTTGTGTTGTGTTGTGCTATAATATCCTGTGTTGTGCTGTGCTGCGTTGTGCAGTACTGTGCTGTGTTATGTTGTGTTGTGTTGTGTTGTGTTGTGTTTTGTTGGGTTGTGCTGTGTTGTGATATAGTATCCTGTGTTGTGTTGTGTTGTGTTGTGTTGTGTTGTGTTGTGTTGTGTTGTGTTGTGTTGTGTTGTGTTGTGTTGTGTTGTGTTGTGTTGTAATATCATGTGCTGTGTTATATTGTGCAATAATATGTTCTGTTATTTTGTTAGTGTCATAATATGGTGTGTTGTGCTGTGCTGTGATGTGCGATGATGTGTTGATATGTTGTGCTGTTATGTGCCGCTAGGTGCTGTGCTGTGATGCGCTATGATGTACAATGTGATTGTGTTGGTTTAACACTGCGCGGCGCTGTACCGTGCTGTGATGCGATATGATATGCTATGTGATGTGCCGTGATGTAGGCTACCATCTGCTGTGATGTGCCATGTAATTGTGTAGCATTGCGCGCCGCAGCGGCTGTGCTGTGATGGGTCATGTGATTGCGCTGTGTTGCACTGCGCGGCGGTGTACTGTGCTGTGAAGTGCTATGTGATTATGTTGTGTTGCACTGCGCTGCGCTGTGCCGTGCTGTGAAGTGCTATGTGTTGTGTTGTGATGTGTTATGATGTGTTGTACTGTGCTGTTATATGCCGTGATGTGCTGTGCTGTGATGCGCTATGATTCGTTATGATGTGCCATGTGATTGTGTTGTGTTGCACTGAGTTGCGCTGTGATGTGCTGTGATGTGCTATGTGATTGTGTTTTGTTGCACTGTGCTGTGCTGTGACGCGCTATGATTCGTTATGATGTGCCATGTGATTGTGTTGTATTGCACTGCGTTGCGCTGTGATGTGCTGTGTTGTGCTATGTGATTGTGTTTTGTTGGACTGCGCTGTGCTGTGACGCGCTATGATGCGCTATGAAGTGTCATATGATTGTGCTGTGGTACGCTGCGCGGTGCTGTGCTGTGAAATGCTATGTGTTATGCTATGAAGTGTCATGTGATTGTGTTGTGTAGCACTGCGCAGCGCTGCAGTATTATGTCGTGACAGGATCCTGTCATTCTCATTATATGACTAATGTAGAGCGATCACCTGACGATGTAGATCGGCCTAGATGCCATTCTAACACCGGTCTTGTCAGGCCTATAATGACAAGCCTGTCACTCCATGGCCATCAGCAGACTACTCTCTATCATGGCCGCATCAGAGCCTCTGCCATAGAAGGAGTCCGGCTGTCATATCAACTTGTCAGAAACTTCAGATATTAATAACTCCTGATAATGAACATGACAATTTTCCCACTGAATGTATCTAATAAATTGGTCATCCACATGAAGCCGCATATAATTATGTTTAACTATTTCGAGTGGTAAAAAATACTCATTAATATTATGTGTTTGCGTGACTGTCTTCTGTATTAACCATTGTCTTGCTGAAGTGCTTGTTTCCATTTTTCGTCATTTGAAGCTGGAATTGCTAACGCAATTTCCAGCTTCAAATGACAAACATTGTTTCTATCATTCTATGTTTGAAAATATAGACATTTTCAAAATGTAATTATTTGATTTACTGACAACGTACAACCAACTACTACTGGATTACTGGGGATAACTATAACCACAAACATGTAATGAGTGGACTACGGCTTTGTGGTTGAAACCACTGTATCGACGTTATTTTTTGCACAGGGCTACGCGCTGCGCGCTCATGTACTCAAATGTTCGACTCAATGTTGACTCTGAGTTGGACAAAATATTGATTTTTCGAACAAATCCTGATCAACTATACACATTATGTGAAGACTGGCCTCATGACAGCTGCTCTGGCTCAATGATGGGCAAATGCTAGCACAATGTTGATCCATCGTCGCAGACGGTGAACCAGTATTTACCCGGCATCGGGTCAGCGAATGTTGCTTGCTGGCTTCGCTGCTCGGACCAGACAGTTAATGTAGGCATGCCTTACTTTAAAACACAGAAACTAGTCTTGAATATACCAACCTATTAAACAAAAGATTTTTTCTGATTACAACTTAAAGCGACTCAGTATGATGACATCAATTCTCGCTTTTAATTTGTAAATGAAGTAGTGTATCCCACAGATAATTATTTCATTTTTTTCAGATTTTTCAGATTTTTAAAAACATTTCTAAATATATATAACAATATTTATAAGAGTCCGGCAATAACCCAAACATGCTATTGACCTAAAGGATGGTTGAATGCTAGCACAGCATTGGGCCACAAGTTGATATCGTCGGCCCAGCGTTGAACAGACCGTCAGTACTGTGGGGGGACCCTCCCGATCATCGCGTTCCCACACCAATTAGGCAGGTGTTAAGGGCGGCAGCTATTGATGCAACCAGGTGGTTGCTTTGATCATGCCGTCTGCGATGGTGGTTATCCAGGGCAGTTTTGTTGACATGACAATACACGTCTTGGAAATAATTCTAGTTTCGTCGTTTTCAGTAATTTAAAATTGTTTTTTTTTATGGTTTTGTTTTTCATTTAGGATGAGTAGGATATATAGCTTCATATGAAGTAAATTTTCAAAATTGTCAACATTGAAAAATTCTCATCCCAAGGAGTTCCTTTAATTACCAATCTGAATGATTGACCAAAAGCATTACTGAAACATTCCAAATTGATTCAGCAAGCTCCATTTTATACACGCAAATATTACGACTACTTTTCGTGTAAGTTACATGCAGCGAAGCATCGTCCTTACGACATAGCAATGTTTATTGATTGAAGCAGCATCCAAAACCATGCAGGAGAGCTAGGGATAAGCCAGGACGGTAGGATACAATGTTTTTATTGGTTGAGGCACGAGTGTCTCAAGGACGCATATTCCTTGTAAATATTGACTTAGATACCGAGTGTACCAAGTTCCTGCAAATGGTATTCATCCTGTGATTTAACCATCACACACTACGATAAAGAAAAAAATGTCAATAATAATGTCAATATATCCAGCATGGTAGAATGGGCTATTAACGCTAAAAAAGATGGCGATTTCCTGTTTTAGTACATTATCGTCGATAAACGCCTGCTAAATGAGATCTCATCTGTAACATGTAAGATGTATGACAACATCCAGAGACAATAAAGAAAAAAAGGCCTAAACCGAGGCGATCAAAAGCGATGCGACGCCACTTTTAACATTAACTTGATCTTTTTTTTTTTTTTTTTTTTCTGTAAACATGATTTATTTTTAAAGGATTGCAAACAGCAATATTGCCACAAGTTGCTTTCCTACATACAGGCATACATACATACATACATGGTCATATATACACGTGATACATACAGAAAAATATTATTAATAATAGCAAATACAATATCAAACCGCAGAAAAAAAATACAGAGTATGATACAGAATATGATAAGTAAGAATGAGTTAATTAAAGATACAATGAAAAGCAAAAACAAAATTATTACTATGATAATTTAGGTGGAAAAGCGTTTTGAGCTACTTATGTAAGCTTGTAAAAGAGAAAATATATTAAAATTTGTATCTTCAGGAAAATTATCTGAACCGTATAACAAAATATTCAACAATGACTGTTTATTTTGCATTACAGCCGTAGGAAGTAATGCAATCAGACCCTCTATCAGTGCTTGTCTTTGGGCGGCAAATGCTGGGCAGAAAAAAATATAGTGTCTTACATCTTCTCTAGCATAGTTGCAAGAGTCACATGACATATTGCTAATAAATCCATATTGAAAGCGTTGACTGTTTAGAGCGCTCAGCCCCAATCTCAACCTACAGTGATGAACAGACGCACGAGAAATATAAAAACGGTACAAGTTAGGGTGAAACATGTCAACTTTTTTGTTCATATTAACAATGCAACTTTTAAAAATATAAAATGATGTTGCACCACGAATACCAACAGGCAAATTATTCCAGGCTTTAATAGATGAAGGTACGAATGAATTTCGGGTGCTTGAAAGTTTGGCATATATTACTGGTAAACTATTGTTAGTAGAGTTTCTGGTATTATACCTATTTTCAACTGCCGCTGGTAGAAGAGACTGTAGATATGGAGGACTGATCTGGTGTGTTATTTTAAACAGCTGTATAAGTTTGTGGTTTAGTCGCCTCGTTCTGAGAGATTGCCAGCCAAGTTCGGCTAGCAACCTATCAGAGCTAGTGTGGCGATATGCTCCAGTGCACACCAGAGCAGCCCTCCTCTGTACCTGTTCAATTGCTATTGAGTCTCGTACTGTACAATTGTCATAAATAATATCACAATATTCAATAATGGGTAGTACCATACTTTTATAAAGTGAACAAAGGGTACCACGGGGCAATTTTAATCTTACACGATTCAATAGAGCAATTCGCTTTGAAGCTTTACAAATACATTTTTCAATATGCTTGTTCCATTTAAAATTACTAGTAAACACAAGACCAAGGTGAGTATATTGATCAGTTCTTTCTATAGACGTGTTATGCAAATAAATAGGTGGATAACTAGGGTGATTATTCTTTCTAGTGATTATCATGTACCTGGTTTTGTTGGCATTAAAAGTTACTTTCCATAATACACTCCATCTTTCAATTTTTTCCAAATCTCTACAAATTTTACCGTTTGATTCTGCAGAGTCATCAAAACAATCAAGTAAAGATGTGTCGTCTGCAAATAAGTGTACATCACATTCTAGGTTAAGAACAAGATCATTTATATAAACAAGAAAAAACAGTGGCCCGAGAATTGACCCTTGGGGTACACCTGAATTTGTGTATAACCATTGCGAGGAACAACCATTCACTACAACCCGTTGGAATCTGTCACTTAAATAGCTTTCAATCCACTTTAAAGCATTACCCGTGATGCCCATTTGATTAAGTTTAAATAAGAGACCTTTATGCCATACTTTATCGAAGGCCTTGGAAACATCAAGAAAAACAATACATGCATCATGTTTATCATCTAAAGCATTTGCAATTTTCTGGGTGATGAATAAAAGCTGATTCACAGTGGAATCGGAGTGCTTAAATCCAGAATTTTTGTCTGTCAACAAATTATTGTCACCTAAATATTTGTATAGTTTCTTATAAACAACCTTCTCCATAACCTTGGATAAATTAGATAACAGTGACACAGGTCTATAGTTAGATACTAAATGACGATTTTCTTTTTTGAAAAGAGGTACAACATTTGCACCTTTCCAAGTAGCTGGAAATATACCTTGCGTAAAAGACATATTAAAAAGACGAGATAATGGTTCACATAGGGACTGGGCACACTCTTTTAACACTTTGTTACTGATGAAATCAGCACCCACAGCTTTATTTGAATCTAAAATAGACAGCGCTGAAAAAACTTCTTCTGGAGTGGTACTGAAAAGGTCAAGTCTTGTGTCTGTTATAAAATTAAAAGCCGGTAGCGGATCAGCCACTGAATGCGCTGACATGCTACACTGCTCTGCAAAATAGGTGTTAAAACTCTTAGCCATTTCAGTGCTGTCATCAATTAGTCTATCGCCACACATAATATTATGGATTCCATTAGACACTTTGTTACCATAAACCATTTTAGTTAATTTCCAATATGATTTCTGCGAAGTGTTTGGATTTATTAATTTATCTGATATGTTGGTATAAAATGTATTACTGGCTTTACGAAATGCAGCTTTAGCTTCACGCCGCTTATCGCTAAAATGTGCATAATGTTCAGGCAAACCAGTACGTTTGGCGCGTTTATGAAGACGTTTAGCCTGACGAAAAAATTTACGTACTTCACTGGTCATACCAGGTTTATCGCCCGGTCGAACCGTTACAATCTTTGACGGTATACACAGCTCTGTAAAATAGTGTAACATATCTGTTAAATTATCTGAAAGAACGTCAATATTGTCTGTTATAGAAAAAAAGGTATTCCATTCAATGGATAACAACATATTATTTAAAAGATCATAGTTTCCTTCGTCAAATAACCACACTTTCCTCTTGATATGATTTCTCTTTGGATATGAAAAATTAAATGAACCATACACAACGCCATGATCGAGGTTGTCTATAGGTGGGAGTACACCAACATCAAAAAAATAGCCAGGCGAGTCTGTAAAAATCAGATCAAGTAAATTGTTATTTCTTGTGGGTGTGTCTATTAACTGATGCATATTAAAAGTGTCCACTAAATTAACAAGTTTTAAACCGAGTTGACTATCTTTGTGGTCGGACAACCAGTGAGTACATCTATCATTAAAATCTCCAAGTAAAATGACAGAGGAGTTTAAACCAGTGGTGGCTACAGACAGAGAATCCTCAAGGGAACTAATAAAATTATCAATTTGAATAGAAGATTGACTAGGACTTCTATAACACACGCCGACTAATATACGCTTATGGTTAGATGTGATCTCAGCCCATAACATCTCAGTATCTGCTGTTTCTAAATCATAACGTCTGACACACGCAAGTGATGAACGGACATATAACGCTACACCACCACCTTGTCGGTTTCTATCTAATCTAAAAACCGAATAATTATTAAATTCCACATCTACATCCGGAATTTTACTGTCTAAATGGGATTCGCTAATACCAATCACATCAAATTCATGTAAAGAACATAATTCTAAATAAAGTTCTTCTAGTCTTCCAGATTTAAGAATACTTCTGGCATTAACATGACAAAATCGCAGTGCCTTTATTACTTCATCAGGACCAGGGTTAGTGTGAACATCTCCACATAACAACAACAGTAGAATCATACAAAGGGCATGTGATGACATCAAGCAGATATATATAAACAGTGAGATCAGACGTGATATATTACATGAATGAATAGAGAATGACATGCCGCGACACAGCCTATTATACCAGCAGCCAATTACCGCCCGCCACTGAGTTATACCAATCATGGCGGCTCAAATAACCTGACACAATGCACTGAGAGAGGGTCATTAAAACAGTCAAATGTATACATTATGAACACAAATCAGTGTATATAATTCACAAGCAACACAACAAACTAAGCGGTCTAAAAAATATTAATGACAGCGAAAATACTAATTGAAAGTGTGTAAAACAATATTAATAAACTGATATAAGCGGTCTGGGAATATCAATGACAACGAAAAACAACCAATTGAAAATGTGTAAAAACAATATCAGCAAACTTAGATATAAGTGATAAAAAAATATAAACGCACAATTTACATAGAATATTAAATTATCATTAAATTAGAGCAATATTTGTATTCTTATTATGGAACGAACAGTTCAACTTACGGATAGATCGTTCAAGGAGATGAGAAACGTTTGGCTTGTGACTCACAGTTAGTAATGGAGGGAGAGGGGCACTGACTAGTGATGACCTACAGGTGTCTCGTTCACCAGCTTGTCCAGTTCACCTGTCGTGGTCACTCCACGGACACGATCATCATGCAGGCGCACCAGAATCCTACCGTCATGGCTCCAACAGTGCTTAAAACGGCCCGCTTTGCGCTCCACGCGTGCCAGGTAGAGTAAGTGGCTACGGCGGCGTGTCAAGTCCTCGCTCACATAAACGTCCTGACATTGCTTCCTGGCTCCATACACCCGGCTACGCGCCCCATACGTAGAGAACTTGACGATGATCGGCCTCGACTTATCTTGTGTCGGCTTTCCTACACGATGTGACCGTCCAATGTCCCACGGCGAGAGCTTCACACCGACCTTCTCCGCGTATGCCATCACGATGTCATCTGTATTCTCCTCTTTCGTCTCTGGCTCCTTACTCCAAATCCTCAGAGAGTTCCTTCTGGAGTACTGTTCGTGCTCGTCTAGCATCTCTTCGTGACGAGTACTGGCGGTCTTAAGTACATGTACTTCTTTTTTGAGCTCCTGCACCTCGGCCGTAAGCTGCTCTAACTTTTCATCTTTCTGCTTCAGCTCGGCAAGCATCGGTTTCAGCAGCGTTTTCACCAGTGACGATACCACCCTTGGATCACTGACGGCCGTCAGAAATTGATCCACAAAATTAAAATCTGTTGAGTCGTGGCGTGGTCGGCTGGAGGGGGGTGGCTCCGTGGAAGGAGAGGCTTCCACCTGGTCATGAGTCCGTTTGTCAGGAATAGGTGTGAACGCTGCCTGAGCCTCCGTCATTGTTAGCTGTCAGGGTGATTAACACGTACGTACACGGAGCTGTGGAAAATATAGAAGCGTACACCCAAAATGGCTGCTAAAATATTTGAAGTGCAAAATATAAAATGTCTTGCGTTGCAGTTTATGATGTAGAAGAGTCCACGCCTGCTATCTCATAATGTACTCTGGTGTCTTACGCAGTAACCATGTCGAATGTGCTTCGCAACACGCCCGGCGATACTATTAAATTGGCGTTAAAGTCGGAGCTTTGCTAGCGATGCATTGTGTTGTGATGGTGTACAATCTTGATCTTAAGTGTTATCTGATATCCACATAATGACATATGCTTTTAAAAAGCTTCCAATGGCAGTGTTAATTAAATTGATTTTAAGTGTACCTATGATTAGATTAAGGATATTTTAATCTGTATATACCATTTACAATATATCACATCTTTTATAAATGTATTGTATTATATTATTGAATGTATAGCAGGTCACATATTTTAAAAATAGCATCTTTGCTAATATGCACACACCCTGTATAAATACATTTTAATAGATAATAAGAAATAAAAGGGAAGCGATGACATATATTAGAAGGAGAAGTGAGGAGAACATACGAGACAATGCTAGGTGTGAAGTGAGGCGAGACAAGGCAAAGCAAGATAAGTAACGCGAAACGAGAACTGACGAGACAATGCTAGGTGAGGCGAGATAAGACAAAGCGAGGCAAGTAACGCGAAACGAGAACATACGAGACAAGGCTAGGTGAAGTGAGGTGAGACAAGACAAAGCGAGATAAGTAACGCGAAACGAGAACTTAAGATACAATGCTAAATGAGGTGAGATAAGACAAAGCGAGGCAAGTAACCCGAAACGAGAACATACGAGACAAGGCTAGGTGAAGTGAGGCGAGACAGACAAAGCGAGATAAGTAACGCGAAACGAGAACTTACGATACAATGCTAAGTGAGGCGAGATAAGACAAAGCGAGGCAAGTAACGCGAAACGAGAACATACAAGACAAGGCTAGGTGAAGTGAGGCGAGACAGACAAAGCGCGATAAGTAACGCGAAACGAGAACTTAAGATACAATGCTAAGTGAGGCGAGATAAGACAAAGCGAGATAAGTAACCTGAGAAGGAGAACTTACGAGACATTGCTAGGTGAGGCGAGATAAGACAAAGCGAGGCAAGTAACGCGAAACGAGAACATATGAGACAAGGCTAGGTGAAGTGAGGCGAGACAAGACAAAGCGAGATAAGTAACGCGAAACGAGAACTTACGATACAATGCTAAATGAGGCGAGATAAGACAAAGCGAGGCAAGTAGCGCGAAACGAGAACATACGAGACAAGACTAGGTGAAGTGAGGCGAGACAGACAAAGCGAGATAAGTAACGCGAAACGAAAACTTACGATACAATGCTAAGGGAGGCGAGATAAGACAAAGCGAGGCAAGTAACCCGAAACGAGAACATACGAGACAAGGCTAGGTGAAGTGAGGCGAGACAGACAAAGCAAGATAAGTAACGCGAAACGAGAACTTACGATACAATGCTAAGTGAGGCGAGATAAGACAAAGCGAGGCAAGTAACGCGAAACGAGAACATACAAGACAAGGCTAGGTGAAGTGAGGCGAGACAGACAAAGCGCGATAAGTAACGCGAAACGAAAACTTAAGATACAATGCTAAGTGAGGCGAGATAAGACAAAGCGAGATAAGTAACCCGAGAAGGAGAGCTTACGAGACAATGCTAGGTGAGGCGACATGAGACAAAGCGAGGCAAGTAACGCGAAACGAGAACATATGAGACAAGGCTAGGTGAAGTGAGGCGAGACAAGACAAAGCGAGATAAGTAACGCGAAACGAGAACTTACGATACAATGCTAAATGAGGCGAGATAAGACAAAGCGAGGCAAGTAGCGCGAAACGAGAACATACGAGACAAGACTAGGTGAAGTGAGGCGAGACAGACAAAGCGAGATAAGTAACGCGAAACGAGAACTTACGATTCAATGCTAAGTGAGGCGAGATAAGACAAAGCGAGGCAAGTAACGCGAAACGAGAACATACGAGACAAGGCTAGGTGAAGTGAGGCGAGACAGACAAAGCGAGATAAGTAACGCGAAACGAGAACTTACGATACAATGCTAAGTGAGGCGAGATAAGACAAAGCGAGATAAGTAACCCGAAGAGGAGAATTTATGAGACAATGCTAGGTGAGGCTGAATAAGACAAAGCGAGGCAAGTAACGCGAAACGAGAACTTACGATACAATGCTAGGTGAAGTGAGGCGAGACAAGACAAAGCGAGATAAATAACGCTAAACGAGAACTTAAGATACAATGCTAAGTGAGGCGAGATAAGACAAAGCGAGGCAAGTAGCGCGAAACGAGAACATATGAGCAAGGCTAGGTGAAGTGAGGCGAGACAGACAAAGCGAGATAAGTAACGCGAAACGAGAACTTACGATACAATGCTAAGTGAGGCGAGAGAAGACAAAGCGAGATAAGTAACCCGAAAAGAAGAACTTACGAGACAATGCTAGGTGAGGCGAAATAAGACAAAGCGAGGCAAGTAGCGCGAAACGAGAACTTACGATACAATGCCAGGTGAAGTGAGGCGAGGCAAGACAAAGTGAGATAAATAACGCGAAACGAGAACTTATGATACAATGCTAAGTGAGGCGAGATAAGACAAAGCGAGGCAAGTAACGCGAAACGAGAACATACAAGACAAGGCTAGGTGAAGTGAGGCGAGACAGACAAAGCGAGATAAGTAACGCGAAACGAGAACTTACGATACAATGCTAAGTGAGGCGAGATAAGACAAAGCGAGATAAGTAACCCGAAGAGGAGAATTTATGAGACAATGCTAGGTGAGGCTGAATAAGACAAAGCGAGGCAAGTAACGCGAAACGAGAACTTACGATACAATGCTAGGTGAAGTGAGGCGAGACAAGACAAAGCGAGATAAATAACGCTAAACGAGAACTTAAGATACAATGCTAAGTGAGGCGAGATAAGACAAAGCGAGGCAAGTAGCGCGAAACGAGAACATATGAGCAAGGCTAGGTGAAGTGAGGCGAGACAGACAAAGCGAGATAAGTAACGCGAAACGAGAACTTACGATACAATGCTAAGTGAGGCGAGAGAAGACAAAGCGAGATAAGTAACCCGAAAAGAAGAACTTACGAGACAATGCTAGGTGAGGCGAAATAAGACAAAGCGAGGCAAGTAGCGCGAAACGAGAACTTACGATACAATGCCAGGTGAAGTGAGGCGAGGCAAGACAAAGTGAGATAAATAACGCGAAACGAGAACTTATGATACAATGCTAAGTGAGGCGAGATAAGACAAAGCGAGGCAAGTAACGCGAAACGAGAACATACAAGACAAGGCTAGGTGAAGTGAGGCGAGACAAGACAAAGCGAGATAAGTAACGCGAAACGAGAACTTACGATACAATGCTAAGTGAGGCGAGATAAGACAAAGCGAGATAAGTAACCCGAAGAGGAGAATTTATGAGACAATGCTAGGTGAGGCGGAATAAGACAAAGCGAGGCAAGTAACGCGAAACGAGAACTTACGATACAATGCTAGGTGAAGTGAGGCGAGACAAGACAAAGCGAGATAAATAACGCTAAACGAGAACTTAAGATACAATGCTAAGTGAGGCGAGATAAGACAAAGCGAGGCAAGTAGCGCGAAACGAGAACATATGAGCAAGGCTAGGTGAAGTGAGGCGAGACAGACAAAGCGAGATAAGTAACGCGAAACGAGAACTTACGATACAATGCTAAGTGAGGCGAGAGAAGACAAAGCGAGATAAGTAACCCGAAAAGAAGAACTTACGAGACAATGCTAGGTGAGGCGAGATAAGACAAAGCGAGGCAAGTAGCGCGAAACGAGAACTTACGATACAATGCCAGGTGAAGTGAGGCGAGGCAAGGCAAAGTGAGATAAATAACGCGAAACGAGAACTTATGATACAATGCTAAGTGAGGCGAGATAAGACAAAGCGAGGCAAGTAACGCGAAACGAGAACATACAAGACAAGGCTAGGTGAAGTGAGGCGAGACAAGACAAAGCGAGATAAGTAACGCGAAACGAGAACTTACGATACAATGCTAAGTAAGGCGAGATAAGACAAAGCGAGGCAAGTAACGCGGAACGAGAACATACAAGACAAGACTAGGTGAGGCGAGATAAGACTAAGCGAGATAAGTAACGCGAAACGAGAACTCACGAGACAAGGCTAGGTGAGGCGAGATAAGACAAAGCGAGGCAAGTAACGCGAAACGAGAACATACGAGACAAGGCTAGGTGAAGTGAGGCGAGACAAGACAAAGTGAAATACGTAACGCGAAACGAGAACTTACGAAACAATGCTAGGTGAGGCGAGACAAGACAAAACGAGATAAGTAACGTGAAACGAGAGCTTACGAGACAAGGCTAGGTGAGGGGAGATAAGACAAAGCGAGGCAAGTAACGCAAAACGACAACTTACGAGACAAGGCTAGGTGAGGCGATATAAGACAAAGCGAGATAAGTAACGCGAAACGAAAACATACGAGACAATGCTGGGTGAAGTGAGGCGTGACAAGACAAAGCGAGATAAGTAACGCGAAACGAGAACATAAGAGACAAGGCTAGGTGAGGCGAGACAAGACAAAACGAGATAAGTAATGCAAAGCGAGAACTAACGAGACAAGTTTAGGTGAGGCGAGACAAGACAAGACAATACAAAACGAGCTAAGTGACGCGAAACGAGAACATATGAGACAAGGCTAGAAACAGATTGTTAAGGGCACATTGCATTAATTGGGACTTATATGTCAGTCTGACAAAAATGAGCAATTATTAAATTATCAAAATCGAGTAAATTGCGTATTGATCCACAAAACACATCATTTCAAGAGATGCTGAACAATATTGCATAGCTAAATGACTTAACTAAGTTGATAAACTCCGAAGTTGTAGATTGTGGTGGTAGAGTAGATCTAATGCTTGAACACATAACAAAATGGCACAAAAACAGTAAATGGAATAAACAAGCAAAAGGTTGAGATAGAGTGAAACACATACCCATCCTGTGGAGACCCGCCGGATGCGTTCAGGAGCATCATGAAGCAGTAGAGTCAATTTATTGCCCAGCAACATTAATTTGCTATTTCTGATAGACGCCATCTGGTGATAAGAAGAACTGACGGGAAGCCTGTGCATTGCGTATAAATGAAAACGTGACAGGTGCTGCAGACAACATTGGAGTGTTTTGTCCAAAGGAGGTATAACGGCAAATAATGTTGAATATCATATATCATACCTGAATGGGCACTACAGAAAGCCTTTTGGGATGATGCTGCTGACCGTGACTTATTTGAGGGACATGCTATTTGGAGGATCACAGAGGGTGTCAGGTGCTGTTTTGAACAT
The DNA here is from genome assembly GCA_964017125.1 of Flabesymbios commensalis. Classification (NCBI taxonomy): domain Eukaryota; kingdom Metazoa; phylum Annelida; class Polychaeta; order Terebellida; family Flabelligeridae; genus Flabesymbios; species Flabesymbios commensalis. The sequence continues at coordinate 67,053,112 of OZ024909.1, read as the reverse complement.
GGCTGATCTGACACTAATCATGTGCAATAAATGACATGAATCCCTTGCTTGCACCACACGACTAGGGTTATCCACAGAATCCTTGATATCACAGATGTACAGATTTCAACACGACGTTGGCAGGTGATGTACCTGAAAGAGTTGAGAGAGGCAGTTGAAGATCTCAAGAAAAAGGATAAGCAGATGTGAAGATCTTAGCACAAACTGTTAAAATACTGGGACAGGAAACTCTTGATAAGAGACAAGTGTTTTCCAGCTGATTTACCAGTGATTCAGAATAAAATGTATACGGTGGATACAGTGGATACATACTGAAATCGGTCCTTCATATCCTGTCTCCAAAAGTGTCATCAAACATCATTCTTTCCATTACTCAGATCATTCTACATAAATAAATAAAGAAGAAGGTGTGGTCAGACACACACAAGAGAGAGAAAATTATCCATGAAGATTCATATGAGAACAGGCAATGAGTCATGATTATGCTTACATGTATACAAAAACATCTTTTTGCCACTGCAAAGTTATATATGACAGTGTATTTGTTTTCATTTTGTCTAGTATAGTAAAAGATCTGCAATATACTTTCCAATGTTATAATACTTGTTTTTGTTTTTACACATATGAGTAACAACATTAAATGACCATCCTAGTCCCAAAAATATATTTCCCACTTAAAATCTTAAAATATTATAAAGCAATGTGAAAAAGATGAATTTAGCTCCGCCGTTTACAAATGTGCAATCTTTAAAACACCAATTTAGCAACCATTTTGAATTTTTAGGTTACGATGGTCACTAGATCATGAAGTAATATAGATATGAATACAACTTGTCTCTTTGGATAAAAAAGTTTTGTTTGGACCTAAGGATCATCCATACAAAATGGCATGCTTGCCCTAAAAAGTGCAGCGGCTCGCCATTTTTAAATCTTTCTACTAGAGAGCAAATCGTGAGGAGGGAACGGTAACTCTGACATTAAGTGACAGTGATATATCCGTCAGAATTCTATTTCAGTCAATTCAGCGGGCACATATTCGCAACAGATAAAACAGTGATAAAACACATCCTAGCTAAACGTGATTCAACAGCACTTGCTTCCTATTTCTCATCCAGCAATCTCATGTCTATCAACTATATTATCTGCTGATTTCAAACCATCTGAACTTGAAGTCGGTGTTGTCACAAAAGAAGATCCAAAGTTTAGGACCCTTTCAGAGTCAGAAATCGACACATATTTGACGGCAATAGCGGAAAAGGATTAACTCATGCATTTATATTTCTATACGTGAACTGTATTGTATATTAAGCTCGAATAAAATCAAAATGTCTACATAAATAGCAGAATAATACACATCAAAAAACTATTTTTTTATAGTTATTGTATAATTCCAACGATATTAATCAGGCCTAATTTTAACTTATGTTTAACATAATATATATTTATCTGCGCATATAGCACTAACTGTTTGAATTAAATTGGTTCACACGATTTATTTTTTGCAATTACAAATAAGCTATCAATCGTGATTTGCTCACGAAGACGTGACAATAACAGGAAAATGACTGGGAAAACAATAACAGAATAATAAGTGGGGGAAACGAAAGCATGAGAAGGATAAATAAATTGAATAAATTCAGTGGCATTCAGTGGAATGTTTTATGTTGGTAAAAAAAGCTGTTCACTATGAGACGCATATTGGGATCAGTCCACAATGTGATTTGACCTTGAAACGAACTGGTATCAATCCATGTCACAATTAGGCCTAATGCTGTGATTTTCAGGGTGGCTGTTATCAAATCAGCTCTTTGTGTTTTTATTCGTCAATAATGAAACAAATTGGTATTAACCCATGTCACAATTAATGCTGTGATTTTTAGGGTGGCCGCCATCAAATAAGTTATTTTTTTATTTTTATTCATCACTGCTTAAATTTGGGGGTATTTTCGCCAAAAAATGTAAACCATTTTTTTATTTCTTTTTTATTTAATGTACGAAGCCCATGCGTAATTAAACATGTTTTAAATACTGGTATTAATGAAATAAAAATAATTCTATAGATGTGTCCTTTGTCGTTTAGCTCGTCATAACTTACTTGAATGACCACCCCCATTATTGCCCTATAACATTCTTATACGTGTATATACACATGCACACCCGGGCTTAAAATGATCCCAAGATGCTTCTTGTTCAGACAAACTAGGGTGTCGTCTGTTGGCGGGCGGGGGGGGGGGAGGGTGAAAAACTACCACTTTGTTGGTGACACTGTCCCCCAGCCTAATATGGTTAAAGCGTCTCCTTGTCAACGGCAATTTTGTCATTTCAATACAATTCTATAAATTGTATTATATTTATTATTGATCATATCTATATACAATATTGTATTCTCTCACGCAAGCTAGCTTCACATGCAAAATTTGCTAGGGAAGGGACACAACCGTAATTTCAGATTAGAAGGGGTGTGTAGACAATTACTTTGTTTAAATTAAGATAAAACATTTTTTGTTCGAAAACAAATAACTTGGCTTCTTCTTAAAAAGTCCAATATTACGACATATTTTTTATTCGCTAAAATATACAATTAAATTAGTTTGTGGTATTTTTTGTAAATTAGACAAAAAAACAATAAAAATAAAAATGCCGCGATAATTTTTTCTCGTTGGCTCCTATCTTGAACTGATATAACATTATCATACCTATATTGTGGCAAATTTTCACAACTTTATCTCCATTGTGAATAATTTTCAGCTTATTACACATAGGCCTACTATGAGCAAATTTTGGTTTGATATGGTGGGTTCATGTTGGTTTCTACTGGCAGGCCAGAATTACAGCAACAGTGTGTTACTTTTTCAGTGCAGGGAACGAGTTTATACGTCAGAATCTGACGTCTATAAACGTATAAAATCGGACCCGCGCCGTGTGACAATTTGGACAGACAACGGGTTTAATGGGTAAACATAGTAAATTCGTTGTACCTTCTTTTTCGACATATTCCACTTTCTTTTCATAATCTTAGTCTTCTACTTCGAATATCAAAGCAAAGTTGAATTATGTCAGTCTCGTTTATATGCAAGGCAAACATTTTCTTAAACTTGAACACTATCAGGATGCCTCAATAATAAAAAATCATATGTCACCATCGTGGATGCCACATCAGCACGATGTTTTAACCTGAACACGACCAGGGTACCTCACTAAAGTCATAGGTCGCTGTCGTGGATGCCACATCAGCACGATTTTCATGCTGTCTCAAATTCAGATAGATTAGATTAAGTTTACAAAATGGCAATAGAGAGTCGTGGCTCGCCGTAAGTGAATAATTTACATGTTCCTGGTCCCACCACCAGCAGGAGACATAGGCCTATTCCTAGCAAACACAAAACATTTGTATAACATTTATACAATGGTGGACCAACGTCGAAGACGTTGGGCCGACGTTGTATAAATTTTATACAAATTTTGTGTGTTTGCTGAATAATAGGCCTACATAACACGACGCCGGATGCTACATTAGCACCACACTCGTGCGACGCCTTGCGTGCGTGTTACCTGTTCTGTTGGGGAGTTTGACAAGAGCATCCTCATTCATCAGATCCGCTCTCAGCCCGATAGCACAGCTATTAAAGGCTCTGAGAGGCGTTGTAAAATCCACCCCAATTCCTTAAACTGCAGTTTTAACCTGATTTATGTCTGGCCAATAAGGAATTACCTAGCAGAAATTATGTCATTGACATTGTAAACCACATTAAAAAATCCTGCACAGCGATTCAAATGAAAAGTTTACACAGTCCTCCGGTTCCCCTCGGATTTAACTAACAATTTAACATTCTAGGTCCACCAGCATCGCTGAATTTTTTAACGGGCTTGTAATGACAATGAATTTTTATGTTGGGTCTCATGTTCAGGATCGTCTTCTCCTGTCTTTATTATAGTCGGGCTCACTATGGTAATATCTATATTTGCTTTCATATTTCGATGGGGAATTGCTAACTATAAATTATGGAAGCTTTAATATCTACTCAATCCAAAAACCAATGTTCCCATTTCTTCTGTTGGTTGAAATGGTTTGTCTCAAATTAAACAAATTAAACTTCAAGTTGTTGAAAACTTTAATTTGAAAAATTGGAGCTTTAAGGGCTAATACAACCTGAATTAGTTTTATTCAAGTATGTATATGCCAAAGTCAGGAAACTACCTATAATATTAAATTAAATAGGCTATGGCAGATGGGCAGCAATCGAAACTGAAAAATTTCGGGATATCTAAAACAAGTATTATTTAAAAGAATTCTTTGAAATGAATAAAATCAGATATTGTCCTTAGCATTTCAAAATTATTTAACGTGAGACTATCGACATTTAAATCTTCCATTTCAATCTGAAAATTGCGTTTATCAGTACAGCCGATCCAACTTATCTTTGTAATCACAGAATAGCGGCTATAGACTATACACTGGGGAAAACTCTGATATTAATTTAGAATAATGACTTCAAGGCAATTAATTATTTTAGAGCGGTCAAATGTCTATTATCTTGCATGCATGGTGACAATAGGCAATAGATCCACAACTTCAATTTTTTCACACACAATTACGGATTTGTTACACTGGAAAGATAAGATAAAATTTAGTTATATTCGCAAGTGTATACAATGAATATGAATATTGCTTTACGTCGCCTTCTGAACAATCATGGCAATATCGCGACAGAAGGAAGCCCGAAGCCGGGACTATGCCCTACTCTTATTTCAAATGACTTCAAGGGTTATTTATAGTGCACAGTACCATAGGCAGCATTCCTTTGAACAGTTTGGAGCACTGTATATGCACAACCACGATGACAAATATCCGCCCCGACCGTAATTTCGAACCTGGTACCCCCAGGTTACAAGCCCCAGTCGATACGAATGAGCCACAGGGGCCGGCCGTGTATACAATGAGAAAACATTAGCTAACAATATTGTTATTTCAGCGACTACCCAGCAAACACAAAACATTTTGATAACATCTGTACACCGCGGCCTAACGTCTTCGACGTCGGGCCGACATTGTACAAATGTTATAAAATGTTTTGTGTATATGGGTTGTGATTAAAACATGATGAAGGACACGTTTTCGCAAAATGTACGGTTATGAGACATAGTTCACATTTTAAAAAATGTAGTTTTTTATGTGATAATAAAAACGTTGACCCCGATTATTGTCGTGTCTAGCGCTTCAAGGGTTCTAAGCCGTCACATGTATCTGAACTGAATTATACCGCGCGGCACAATGGATTAACTACCATCCATTGTGCACTCACTCGTAATTATAATATACGAGGGGGTTTTTATGGATTACAAAATCCACTTTTTGTGATTAAAATATAGTCTAAAAACAGTATTCTCCGAAGCTTATTTTGATTAGTGGACAAATATAACTGGGGAGAGCGGACATTCTGTTGTCAGATTGTATTACCACTCTTTCGTCCTTGTGCTGCTCAGACCCTTTATATGTAGGCCTACCGGTATGTACGTTTTAGGTAAGTTTTAACCGTTTTAGTACGGGGATCGACTTTTGACGTCAGGAACTGGCGCAAAAAATCGATCCCTACACTGAAAGAGTAAAAATATATATTGAACATAGAGGAAAGAGCTATAGCTAAGACATGTATAATGATTTTAGATTGAAAAACAAATTGATGCCTTGGTTTATATAAAAGTATTTCAGCGTTCTAAGGTTTAACCCTTTCAAGCCTGAATTGCTGTCGCAATGCTCGACTTGTAGTGAATGAAGATGATTTGATGGTTTAAATATTAAAGAAAATTGCCATGAATCGGTGAAACAGTGTCATGGAAATATTCATTCTAAAACCCTTAGTTGTAGGAAAAGTAAGTCTGTTTTCAGGGATGTAAAATGATGCTTTAATGCATCGTGAGGGCTTAAAGGGTTAAGGGTCAAATAAGTTTTAAACAAAATAAAATGTCACTGGAATCGAGTACTGTTTTGTGAATGAAAATATTTCTTAGTAAATTTGCAGATGAAAACTGCGCTAGCACACCCAGCTTTAATTGGATGAAGAATAGAAACAACAATTTAATAGTTGAAGGGTTAATTATTATTCACCGCTAACGCGACCCACAACTTAAAAAGGATAAAAATTACTTACATATTTAAATCAAAACATATGCCAATGTAACTAACTAACTTACACGCCAAATTATTCAATCTGAATTTTCACCCACTTAAAGTTGTGTCTCGCTGACGCGATCCACAACTTCAAGTGAGTGAAAATTATTCAGATTTGACAATATGGAAGTCAACTGTTTTCAAATCTTGCGGGTTGATGTCACATTTAATCTTTAACATATTTAAGATGTGGTACTTAATGTGCTAATAAAAAATGAAAACCCGAATATATGCGGCACCGGCGGTTAAAGGGCTAATTATATTTTATGTTGCAAATTTTATATTTTGAGGAATTGTATTTAAAAGGCTGAAAACGGCTAGAGTCGTTTTTAATCCGTTTAATTAGCGGATCAAATCACTGTTATAGTGGGAACGAAATGAATGCTTAAACATTGAAAAAAAAACATGAGCAATTTTCACCCACTTAAAGTTGTGTCTCGCTACTGCAACCTACAACTTCAAGTGGGTGAATATTTTATTTATTTTATTAGCAATTTGACGTTAAAGGGACTGGCCCACGCTAAAATCATCAAAAAATCGGTGATTTTATTTCGGGTTCTTAATATGACCATATGATGTAAGCATGTACATAGACTAGAACTGCAAATTTTTATAATTTTTGTGCTGCGCATTCACCAGTTAGGCTAGATATAGAGACGAAAATCCTGATTTGTAATTATTGACAACCATGTCAAAAATAGGAAATGCGGGAATTTCGTCTCTATATCTAGTCTAACTGATGAATGCGCAGCTCAAAAATTATAAAAATTTGCAGT